>JBBPDA010113023.1:0-18744 GCA_037974385.1 Arnoldichthys spilopterus
CCCATCACACGTGCACACGTGGAGCAGCGGGCAGCTACCAACAGCGGCCGGGGAGCAGTGTAGTGGGACGGTACCTTGCTCAAGGGTACCTCAGTAGTGCCCGGGTCAGGACTCGAACCTGCAACATTCAGGTCCCAAGCGCAGCGTCCTAACCACTAGGCCGCCACTGCCCATAAAATGCTTTACAGGTGGCGTTTGTTTGTTCTGTGGACTATCTATGTAAAACAGTTATTGTTATAATATCATATAGTATATTACTGTATATTTATCATAATAATGTGAATATGCTATATCACTTTCATACTGCTATAACACTAGTGCAGTAGTCTTCTCTCCTCTATTGGTTTTGAACATGCAGTTAAGCAGCAAATGCATTTAAAACACTTTTCAGAGTTGAGATGACGATCAGCGCGTGTACTCTGTGAAGCCTTATTCTGGTGTTGTACAATGACTTTGAATGGTAGGAAGATGATTTATGTGGGTGTTCTTGTTTGATTGTAGCGGCTTTAGTTACCTGTGACTTTTTTCTCTTCGTCGTCATAATTGCTCGATGTGAGCAGGTGTCCGAAGATCAGAGCCGGGACGTACATCTTTTCCTCTTTGTGCTCCACCACAGGGATTCCTTTGCCATTGTTCCACACGGAGATTGTGTTTGACTCACTGACAGACCAAAAGAACAGGTATTTGAGCGAACAATCACATACTCATAGCGCACGTAGCAGGGTGTGAATTATACAACGACCTTGAGAGGCTAGGTCTTAGATGGCAAATATGGAATAAACGCTACTGCTTTTTTCATTGCGAGTGGCACATCATATTCACGCAAGCATCTACCCAAACGAAGCTGCCTTGCAAGCGTCTTTCTCATGGGATTGTATGGGATCCCTAAAACCCATGATAGACCTGGTAGACCTGGATCTACAGCAAGACTCTTTTCAGTCCTGGCTCCCCAGTGGTGGAATGAACTTCCTCTTGTCATCAGAACTGTTGAGTCCCTCACTGTCTTCAAGCGACGACTCCAAACGCACCTCTTCAAGGAGGATCTTGGAAACTAACCAGCCACATATTTACTGCGCATTTGTTACTGTCTAATGTTTATTGTTTACTCTTATATACTTTATTGTCTATTGGGTTTACAAGTTGGTCAGGGTTTGTTATGGTGCGTAACTTAGCGAGTAGTATCTTAGTAGAATGACCGCTGTTGATGGGTTTAGCCCTACAGATAGAAGAACAGACATGGACTACAAAGCACTGCTGTTCATCGCTCTGGATAGGAGCGTCTGCTAAATGCTGTAAATGTAAATGGTAGACCAGCAAAACTGTCTCCATCAGATAAACAGTGCCCAAAGCTTTCACCTATGAGGCCCTGTCTACACGTAGCCAGGTATGTTTAAAAACACTGCCTTTTCTATGCGTTTGGGCCTTTCGTCCACAACTAAACCGCGTTTCTGGTCACTGAAAACAGAGATTTTCTAAAAACGCCTTCCAAGGTAAAGATTTCCGAAAGCCCCATTTTTGTGTTAACGCGTGGACGAGGAAATTGAAGATTTTTTTTTGGTCAAAATTGTGCGACTTCATCTCCTCTGATGTCACACTGTGCGCTGTGTTTGTTTACATGAGCGAGGTGACTGTGCAATGGCACATGCAGACAAAATACTGTTGCTCAGAAATGTGATACTAGGACTTTTTACCTGCTAAGACACACACACACGCACGGTTACTTTCCCTCCATTACGAAAGACACAGGCGTCAGACTGAGCTTCGGATGTCGCTACTTAATTCAACACAGACACTGTCACAGCTGAGCGCCTCCGAGACCAGGTCGGAACAGTGGTTAGTGGGACAACTTTGCTCGTGAGATATTTTCAAAACCGCGCTCGTATGGGAATTATTAACCCACAAAAACGTAAAATCACCGTTTTCTAAAACACCAAGTTACGTGTGGACGGGGTCTGAAAGGCAGCAAAAAATCTTGCTACAGATCTGAAAAAAAGCCCAAATGTTTCTGTCCATCCTTCCACTCTGGAAAGGCACCTCAATGCTATGGGTTTCCAATGCTATAATATGTTTCCTGCCTTTTTCCTGATGCGAAAAGATGAATCCCTTGTACCTGATGGCCATTTTAACTAAAAATTAAATACATAAAAGCTTATAAAAAGCACATGGAGCTTTACTGAACCGGAGAAAACATATTTTTTGAAAAATACCAGCTGCATTCTCTACAACCGATGACTTTTTTTTTTTTCCCAAAAACAACTTAGCCTAATGGATGAAAAAGGCAGGGCAGAGTAAATGTAGGCTGGCTAAATGAGCTGGTGTATGGGTGAGGATAATAAGCTGGTTAGTGTGCATGTGTGTGTGTGTGGGAGCGAGAAGGACATGGGCCTGTTTGAGCAGTCGACTGAAACTCGCTGAAGGTGAAGCGAATGTGAAATGAGTTGCATGCGTGCCAGACATGCTCTCATTAGGACACTCCCAGCTACATCAGCCTCCTTCTGACCCATCTCTCCTCTACCGCACTCCTGTTTTATTCACTCCGTCCCCTCTTTTTCTCCTCCGCTGCACTTCTCATTCAAATCACACCCTCTTTTACTGAGAATAATTTCCTCCATCGAATCCTACTAATCTTTTACTCTGCGTTGTCTGTTTTTCTTTCCATCCATCATTTCTCAGCTAATACACTCCAGATCCAATGCTAAGCCACGCTTAGCCCCGCTCAAAAATACACCAACGGCCGAACGTTTACATGTACACAGCAGTAACAGTACGGTGTTTACATACACGTGGACGAGATTTGTGTCAGTCTGTAAACAATGTCAGTATTTGATTGCTGCTGCTGGGCCTGTACCAAAGTGCTAAACATTTTGCGTGACCCACTGTGCCAGTGGCCTCTTACTTTCTATGTAGCTCTTCATATAGACTCATGACATTCAAACAGACCACTGATTGTATGTTTTCGATGCTGGTTTGGCCCATTTAACAGCAAAAAAAAATGTTATTTACGCTTTAATTTGGTTAATAAATGTGCTTCTATGTTCCATGTGATCATTCGGCACACGCTGCATAAGTTTTGGGTAACAAACAGCTACTCAAAATCAGCCAGAAACATCAGCCATCTGCCTGTTTGTCCACAAATAAATTGGAATCGGCCATAAAAGTTCACGATCGGTGCCGTTTTTATGGTTCCAAACTGCACATAACGCAGTTTGTTTTACCGCTGAATTAAGCGTCCCGACTTTACGGCTTCTCTGCCCGTGTTTCTGCACACGCATGAGCTGAAAAACCCAATTACTCCGCTAAAAGAACATGTGTCCATATCGATCCCCTAGATATGCAATAACGATCTTAATCCGACATGAGAATTTGCGGTTTTGCCGTTTACATGACCACTCGAATGGCCGCGTGGCTCCCGAAATCAGACAGGGAGCGCGTTGTTACTATGCATGTAGTATGTTTTCGATATGACACACAATATGTAATGCAGCCACATGCCTGAGTTTAACTAGGTAAACTGCCAGTGCATGGAAGGAAAAAACACCAGCACAGACCACACTGCAGCAGCCGTCTCTAAGCAAACCCAAGCAGCAGGAAACCCTCGCAAAACATCACGATGTGCTCCAGGGACTCGTGCACCAGAATTACGAAGATGGTGCAGGATCATTGGGCTATTTCTGTGCATTCTCACAGCTCCCTGCTGCTGGAACTGTTATGACCGAGCTGCTGAGACGACAATGCTCTGCCTTAATAAGCCGCTGTGGCACAGTGAGCTGTCATCGTTTTTTATTTAGAATGAGTGCACAGAGAATAGACCAGCGGACCGGGGAAACGATTCATTAACAGGGAGAGTGTTGGCTTATGGAAATATAAGGGCGGGAATTCTTCGACACTTCTCGACAGCAGCGTAGGAAAGGAATGGCTTTCACTTTACTCACGGATCGATAGTGATTTTAATGCTGGACATGTTCTTGTCTCTTTGCTTGTTATCGGCTGCGTTCACTGTAAGGAATAAAGAACAGGTAAAGTAAGACAGATTGTCTAATCACAGACACATCACTTCATTAACTCTAACAAACCTGCTCTCTCCTCATTAATCTCATTAAAAACTACCTCCAGAGGACTTTTGTTCACACTGGCAATGGTGAACTGGATCAGCGTATGGAATTGGGAGCTTTCTGTGTGCTACCATGCTTTCAATGGCTCGTCAGGTGCGTCTTGCATAATGTTAAGCATCAAGATTAAATCAGACGTAAAACGAAAGTGACTATTCGTCATTGCGAACACACTCGAGCACCACAACGAACCTGTGACCTCTGCATTTAACCCATCACACGTGCACATGTGTAGCAGCAGGCAGCTACCAACAGCGCCCGGGGAGCAGTGTAGCAGGATGGTACCTTGCTCAAGGGTACCTCAGTAGTGACCGGGCCGGCACTTGAACCTGCGACCTTCAGGTCCCAAAGGCAGCGTCCTGACCACTAGGCCACCACTGTCCACAGAGGTACCACTGCCCAAATGAGACACAAGACCGTAACCAAAACCACCGAAAGTAGCAAATAACAACTTACCGAGAATTTCATCGAAGATTTTATACAATCCAGGGACGTAAGTGATCTCTCGCAAGTTCATTCCAATCTCTTCGTCAAAAACCCACATTTGCTGAAAATAAGTACAAAAGTACACATCAAATAGAGCGAGACTCGTATGGACTCACTGACAGGACAATTTTATATCCGTTTATAAATGTGGAGCATCTTGAAAAACTAGGATGAACGTGTTTAACATTCAAATTTAATATCCCACAATAAAAATTTTGTATTAAACTTCAAAAATAAAGATGAAGATACGTTTATGCCCCGTCATGCCCTTTATAAAATCTGTAGCATGAAGTCTGAGTGGACCCAGACGGAACATTTCCACTACTGACAGGATTTTTAGCCTCACCTGAGTGACGGGCTCTACCGAGCCGATGTAGGTGTCTGGGCGGAGTAGGATGTGCTCCAGCTGAGTTTTCTTCTGGTACACGCGCTCCACAGACATCTTCTTGGAGCCCTCCTTCTTTGGCAGCTCGCTCTTCCCGCCTTCACTCTTGCCATTCGCCTCGTCTTTCTTGGCAGCATTGTTCTTATCAAAGAGGGTCTGTTGTTAGACACATTGGCACAATTTTTCGTTAAAAACGTCTCTGCAACTGACAAGAATAAACTAAACTAACACTACTTAACATTTGTCTTCTGATGATTAAGATTATGACTGAATGACTGAGATATTTACTATCTACTTTGCTTCAAAAAATATGTAAAAAAAAAAAAAAAAAAGTAACCTGATGGACGTAAAATTTACAGCTTATTACATTTCTAATAAGATAACAGAACTATGGCTTCTGTTCACACCTTCTGAAGCTCAATATGTCGGGTCAATTGCTTTACAAATGATTTAGGTATTGCTCCATAGGCAGTAAGTTCCACTTCTAACCATAAAAAAGTTATTTTTAATGGACATTAATGGATTTACAGTAACCGTCTAGCTTGTCTACCTAGCTTAGGCACTTACAATCAGCTTATAAAATCAATCTTTCTTGTTTCCCACCGCTACTTAAACTGCATTTTTTTATGTATAAAGAGTTTAACTGATACAAAACAGCATAAAAATATAGACATTTCTTTCAAACATAGGATATTGTTTTGTTTGCATGGGATATAAGACGCCAGATGGTCAGCCTGATCGTTACCAAGTTCATCCACTGATCTTTTGGTTGCATTTATTTTCTTCAGTCTTTCCAAACCTGCTTTTTTTTTAGCAGATAAGTCTCACCTCCCCCGCCAGAACCATTTACAGCTATTTGAAATAAGCCCAGGATGTATCGAAGTTGTAGCACCTTCGCAATTCAAATTATCCTGTTAGCATGGGATGTCATTTCACAGGCAGACTGTAGTAAATGGGGCACAAGCTAAAGCCAGCTGTACTTGCTAAATCTGAGCACACAGAGCAGGTTTTGCATGATTATTAAAATCCCTTGTAAGGCCCTTGCAGTTTGGTTGAAATTCCTAGTCTAACTTAAGCATACGCTGTTGTTAAATGTTGTGCTACGTGTTGCAATTGAATGTTGTGCCAAGTGTGTTTTTCTCTAAAACATTTTATCAAATAGCTTCGGTGAAGATGACACTGGGTAAACGGTCAAACTACCATTAGGTGCCGGGGTAAATGCAGAATTATCTAAAGAATTATTCAAAGTAAGCCAGTCTCGTGACCTACAGTATTGGAATCAATGCCTTCATCCTCTTTTTTACACTGCATGTCACATTCTGTAAACAGTAATGGAGCTTTACAATGAGGCATACAGGACAATGTTGATCACTTTTCCAGTAGCAGCTTTAAATCTTTGTGACTTTCTTAATCCAATGAGATCATATCTGGTAAACGTTAAGCTTAAATCTACTCAAAAGAGCAAAATTAAAAATACACTTTTTACACTTTTTTTTGACACTTGCTTAGTCAATGGCTTAGTCAAAGGAATAAGGGATTAATAATGAGTTGCCTGGTCTTTACTGCTGTAACAGCCTCTTCACTGAAATAGAGGCTTTACAGTAGATGATGGAATATTTTTGTGGAGATCTAAATGCACTCAGACACAAATGCATTAGTGAAAGCAGGTACTGATGTTGTATGAGTAGTTTTTCATGACAAATGTAATGACAAAGGTACTGAATTGAGCTCCAATACTCCAGAGAATGCAGTTCAACAGCTCCACAATCCAAAATATTGGAGTTGCTGTGGATGCAAAACTGAACATCTACATCAGCTATGGGTGGCACTAATTTGAAAGGCCATCTGAAGATTTCTGTATATATATAATGCCATCAAAGTTTATACCAGAAGCATGCTTGGGGTATGATACTGCTTATTCCAGCAATAAACACAAAACGGCCTGCATGGTTGTGCTCCAAGCTCTATAGATAATTATGACAAGTTCTTCTCTTATTTTAATTATTGTTAAACTAATAAAAGTGAATTTTTCTTTCTTTCACACATCTAACACACAGAGAAACACTAGGTACTATTCATGTTATACACTGTATATGTATTTCACACTTAATGTGAAAGAATTGTGTAATAACTGGGTAATAACTTTTCTGTATATGTATTTCACACTAACATTGGACAGAATGGTGTAATAACTGGGTAATAACATTTTTGTATATATATATTTCACACACTCCATGTGGAAATAATGGTGTAATAGCATTTTTTTCTTTAAAGAAAAGATTCACAGATAAATCAGACAATGTAGTTGAAATGCCCAAGATATGTTCTGAGTCTGAAGGTTTTGGTAGACTAACTTGTACTCGGCCTCGTATCTCTGGAGCAAAACTACAGAAACAGCTAAAAACACTGACTATATGTGGTGTAGGAGAAAAACTGGTCAACCTTGATACTTAATGGAACCATTCTTTTAACACTGTTGTTCTTATTTTTAGCCAGAATTATTTAAATGTAGATTGCTTATTTTTCCCTGATATAGCAAGTTGGTCAGAGAAGAGCAGCAGTTCACTTCTACACTTTCTACCTATCAACCTGTTTGGTTCAGTTCTCTCATATTTTTTATGTTAAGACTGCTTCTTTTCATAGTAAGTCCTGTCTGTCACACCTCTACTCATCCACTCAAGTCCATTTCAGCTTTAAATGAGTGAGTTCAACTGATTAAAGGTGTAACCACTACTGACACTGAGCACATGCACAGCTTGTACAATCTCCACAGATAAGCAGGGTCAGTAGATTTGGGGGGGGGGGGGGGCCCAGAGCAGCTGCACTAAGGTCACTGCCCAATGCCAAGTGTCGTCTACAGTGGTATAAAGCCCCCCGGGGGGCTGGTATGTATGAAACTGAGTTCAGTGGAGTGATGGAGCTCTGTCCAGTACCAGTAGGAAAGTTGGAGTTGTGTTTGTGAACCAGAAATATTCGTCCAACATCAGAACCCTGATCTTACTACTGCGCTTGAGTGGCCAGTGCAATCAAATCCTCACAGAAATGTGTCCACATCCGGCTGTTACCGTAAGAAGAGGTGGACATACTCCTCATTAAAGAGGAAACACTGGATGAGCAGATGTCCACAAGCTTTTTGGACATGCAAGTCAACGTAAACCCAAACACATGCTACTCGCCGGTCTGCGATGTCCACAACGGGCTTTCACTTTACTTGGCGATCCCAGCTTCTTCTTATTTAATCCAGAACACGTAATGATCGCCCCCACAACAGAGAGACCTAGACTCGTTGCCTCTCAGAGCTTTTCTACTTATTTTTCACTGATCTAAATTTAAAAGGCGAATTGAAGGAACCTCAAATCTCAGCTAAACAAAAGGGCTTCGGAGCGCACGCTTTGTTAGCTCTAACAGGGGCACGGCTAACATTAGCACCTGGGGAGAGCACGGCTTAAACACGGGTGGATAATGTTAGGATGATATGTACACGACCGACACCCTAAAATGACAATATCTGCTTGTTTATTTGTTTTTTCTATCCAGTCCGTGAACTACCTCCGGCCATTTGTACCACTAGCGACACCAAGCTAGCTAGCCGGCTAAGTTAGCCAATAAGCGACCCGGCTAAGCAAGCTAGCTAAGCGCTCCTTCCGTGTGAGGTAAAAACAATAGTTGTGGTAATAACACACACTCCACCAAAACGCTATAGTTTATAATGCATTTATTACAAGCTACGTAATCGTTTATTACTCACCACCCAGGTCAGAGCCCCGCTTCCTGCAGCTCCGTTGGACATTTTCCTATTGTGTCTTCCAAGGCTGGTGTGATGTTAAAAAATTAGCAGTCTTCATAAAAAAATTCCATAAATTCAAGCGTCTTCTCAAACGCTCTCCCCCATGGGACCCGTGCAGGGTCTGTGAGAAGTCTGTAAATGCGGTTTGTGTTTTTTTTCAAGAGGCAATTACATCGAGACGGTTCGCCCAGAGAGGCGAGCGGTATTACGGCTATTGTTAAAATCGACGAGCGCTTACCGCACAAGGCCTGGATGCCCTACTACTCCCAGCTAAGACAACTAAGTCAGAAGACTTCTTTACCGGCGAGGAGGTCTTTACCGTACAAAACCGCGTATTATTTTTTCCTTAACATTGTTATAACGCAACGACGTAAAAATCCTCGCCTGGAATATTGTTTTGTTCATGCGCGGCGTTGGATTATGGCAACATTCCTGGATTTTCATTCAGAAACAATAAACAGTGCCGCTACGTCTGTCCGGCTTCGGTGACGAGCCCCGAAGCCACAGCCGACCAATACCAATGCAGGGAATCTTAGGCGCCGCTGAACCGACCAATAGAAAATCACAAAGCCCACGCTCCATACACACATGGCAACCGATGGAGATTTTGATCAAGCCTTACAGAGAAACAGCGTTAAAGGGGAATCCCACTGATTTAGCAGTTTCTGCATTATTCTGTTTTTAATGAAGTAATACAGGATGGGTTGGCCTGAAACGGTGCATTGTAAAAAAAAAAAAAAAAAAAAAACTGTGATAGTTTTATATGTAACTTTGAAAATGGAAAAATAGTGTTAAATCCATAGTATTTTGCTGTGCAAACATCCTCCATAAATCTCGCTGTCATGAACATGTACAAAAAAGGGTGGTTGGCCAAAACCTTCTGAAAGCTGTTGCAAAACAATATCTGCACCCAGCAGCATATTTGTAACTATTTTCATATAATAACTTCCTGTGAGGCAGCTTTTAGAGCCATTTAAAGTTTTGGACGTCTGGTTCCTATCAACACCACTGTGAACAATTTTGACTATGCATTTCTCTAGAACAGAGCATTTCCCATCGATCCACTCCAAATGACTTGGTTTACATGCTAACAATTATGCAGAAATTCTAAATTGTCAGTGGAAATTCTTCTTTAAGGCAGTAAACATGACCGTAATCAGTTATGAAATTTTCAAAATGAATAAATGTTCAAAAAAAGTCAATTTAGGAAAAAGGCAGTAAACAAATTCGGTGGAGATATTTTAACACAATGGTCAACATATCCTATACTGGACATATCCTCTGCAATTCTGCCTACTGCACTCCTACTTATAACATATTTAATACACTGTAAATAATCTTATAATATGTATATTCTGCTCTCCATAATCAACAACAACGTATATACTGTAACATATAGCATCACCTATACTGCACTTTACTGCAATATATTTATACTTCTGTTTGCACTTCTGGTTAGATGCTAACTGCATTTCATTGGCTTTGTACTTGACACAAAATGACAGTCGAATCTAAACATATTTATATTGATGTTTGGTGAGAAATCACTTCAGAGCAAACACATCTTAATTGCTAACAGTGGCAGCACAAGTTGATGTGGAGGAATACATTTTTATATATTTATCTGCTACAGTAAATGAAAATCTTACAGGACAAACTCTGATAACGTGATCATTAAAAAGAGGAGTAAACATACACCTTACTTTCCAACATTGCTTTACGGCACTAGTCACTGAACGTATAAAACCATGTTGTAATAAAACAGTAATAGAACATGCATTATATAACTAAACGTTGCAGAAATGTGCAGTCAAACATTCAAAACACACTTTCAAGTCAGGAGCTGCATGATATAAAACATAAGATTCGCTTGGTCAACATTTAATAGCAGGTCTGTTTCTTGTTCCTAACAGTTCCACTCTGGTTCTGTGGGTTCTTTAAGTTTTTTAAGTGAGGAAAAATTGTAAAAACAGTTAGACATCATTGCACCACCTGAACATCAGTTTGAGTGTTTCCCTTTCTGCTACATTGTATACATACACAAGCAAAAAAAAACAAACCCATGAACGTGTGATGAAAAGTGAGGACAAATCTCTCAACCAATGATACCAAATGTTCTTTCTCGCTTCAGAAGAAACAGAAATGGCCATACATCTCTCGTCAAGCCTCCTCCATTTCCACGAGGATCTCAAATGAAGTGGTCTCCCTTTCCGTTATACTCTGTCTGAAGAGCTGAGCATGTTGCCATGCAGTTTCTCCATCCCCTCCGCTTAGCTCCGCTTCTACAAGCAGTTCTGTAGATCCAGACAGGCCTGCCAGCGAGTGCATCGTACCATCTGGAACAGGTCAAGATTGGAACCGTTAAATCACGTTGCTGAACAGGAGAATCTTCAACGACGTTGCGAATTTCAGCTACACACTCGGAACAACTTCATTCGAATGACTCAAACAAATTTGCTACACAAATGCACTGATGATGCTTAGCAGTGCGATTTAAATAAATACAAAAATTCTGATCCTTATCTGCAGGTTTACTTTCAGTCCATTGAACTATGTATGATGGGGCTAGAGCTTTCTCACACATTGGAATTCTGTGGAATTCTCAGGAACACAATTCAAAACTGCTCGCTAGCAAATCCATTATACTAAATGCATTATACTACTACAAACATATTATTCTTATGTGAAAGTGACCATTTGTCATTGTGAACACACTCAAGCACCACAACGAAATGTGACCTCTGCATTTAACCCATCACACATGCACACGGGGAGCAGCGGGCAGCTACCAACAGCGCCCGAGGAGCAGTGTACCGGGACAGTACGTTGCTCACGGGTACCTCAGTAGTGCCCGGGCCGGGACTCGAACCTGCGAACTTCAGGTCCCAAAAGCAACCACTAGGCCACCACTGCCCGCATGCGTATGGGATTGTTTATCATTGGACTATTGTTTTTATTTAATATATATTTTATTTTCTCCATTATTTTTATTTTTATGTGACAGTTTCAATACAGCTACACAGTATTGCGTCAATATAGTTTATGGTACTGACTGATCTATTAAGCATTCGACTTGGCGGTTATACCTCCGGGGAACTCTATGGTGCTCTCGGCAGATAATAAACTCCAGTGGACACTGCCAGAATGGAAAGCCTCACTGATGGCTCGGACTGAGACTGCCTTGATCTTCATCCCTACAGGTGCACACACAACCCTCCAGCACACCTTGCCAGAGGAAGAGCCCTCTGTCCGTGCGAGGTAGACCTAAAACGGAGCATATGGTCACACCTGAAATCTAGAAACAGGGCCTTTTACATAGAGCAAAACAGAGACACCACTAAAAACAGTGATCAAGATTTGATCATTTATAGGGAGGATAACAGAAGCTTGCCTTATGCCAGTCATGCTCCTCTTTCCTGAAAACAGAATCGCTCTTCCACACACCCTTCTTCCACCCCAGGATCTTCTCCTGGCCGTTGTGCACTCGACAGTAACAGTCACTGGTCACATTATACTGCAGATGGAACAACTTTGCAAGCTTCTCAGACTCAGTAGGGATAAACACAAACCCTGTGGCGTCCTGGAAGTTCAAAAGTACAACATTTCCTTTCACAGCTGATCTGGAGATGAAAAGTGGTCTATTGATCTATGAACTAGATCAAATTAAGGAGCGGCAAGAATAAATACCATGACTGAGATCAGTCTGTGTAAACCGTGGAAGCAATTGGTGCAGAATACATATTAAAATACAGTGTATATACATTATGCATGGAGAACTAAGACTCCAGTGCTGCCTCTATACTTTCTGCCTCTCAACACTTCCCACATGTTCTTGCTTATTATGCATAATTTACTCTCCTTGATTCACCCGCCTCATCTTATTATTATCATTATTATAAATCACTACGACATTTTCATCCTGTTTGTTCCACCTGTTCTGTATATACACTAATGTACAAACTTGTTCAGATTTTATATGTTGAAATGTCTATATCTGCACTTTATATGGTTGTTCTAATTTTTTGTAATTTTTTAAGTTTCGACTGTTTCTATCTTTGTTGCACAGAGAATGTAAAAGGGACATTCATTTTCCCCTGAGATTAAGTTAGAACTTATGTTATCTTATATACCCAGATTACAAGTGAGAAGTTCTTCTAAACTAGTTATACATACTTCTGTTGGAGCACCAGCACCGGTTTCTCCTCGAGCAGCTCTCCAAGCCAGGGATCCAGATATGCGTCCTCCAAACTCCCCTGGTTTGGGGGTCTTAGGGGAGATGAACTCCACAAGCTCCACCATTAACCTCTCCAGCAGCTCCCGCTTCCTCTCGGCACTCAGAGCCTGTTGCCTCTGTGCACATACAATCCATACCAAAGTCATTTTCAATATCACATGATCATAGTAATTTGGTTTAAAAATAAATAAATAAATAAATTGACATAAAATCCCAAATGCAGCAAAAGTGCAAACTAAGCTGGTCTTCGCTGATCTGTTACATTTCAGATAAACTGTATTTGTTTTTGTAAAAAATGAAATATATCACTTAAAAATAAATTAAAATCCAAAAATTCAACAACTTGAGTCAATCAGACATATGGTTTGGAAAGAGGACAAAAATGTAGAGAAAAATGAAAATAAACAACTATTTTTTATGTAAAGTTCTCTTAGATTTTCATGGCCTTCGCTGTTACGCTTGAATTTGCCAGTGAAGTCACTTACCGCTGCATTTAGTTTATTGAGGGTGTGTAGTAGCCATGTCTCCTGAACCTCCATGCGCCTGGAAAGAACGTCCTGATGTTTACAGGAGTACCTCCATGTCACATCCACCACCTGTAATTACAGTTTGTGGGCAATTAAGCATATACTCGACTGAAATCGACTAAAAACACATTATATAGTTTATATACTTCTTCCATTATGTAGCATATTGCAACAATAAGGGAAAATATGGATCCAGGTAACAGCAATGTGGAAATGATGAATCCCCTAATCATCAGTATGATTGGTCATCTGTGAATTCTGATTCACAGACTGAGGGGTAAAATGAATGAGTAGCCCCGGTTGTCAGGGTCAGCCTTCACATTTCATTCCAAAATTAATTTGATTTAATTAACTGATGACTGCTGTATGTGTAACTACAGCACTAGTAGAGAAGGTTTGTCCAGATTTATTGTCCCAGAGGCGCTTCTGTAATTTGTATGTATATAATTTATCTGTCAGTTCCACAAGGCGTCATAAATAGCCCATATGTTCACGTCAGCATTACACTACAAGACAATAACAATAGCAACATGCTCCACAATCATGTCTGTCTGTTAGGTAGGTAGGTGAAACTGGCCTACTAGCACTTGGGGCTCGGGGTTCAGCCAATTACAGTGTAGTGGGACGGTACCTTGCTCAAGGGTACCTCAGTAATGCCCGGGCCGGGACTCGAACCTGCGACCTTTAAGTCCCAAAGGCAGTGTCCTAACCACTAGGCCTCCACTGCCCACAGTGCAGTTAGTGCTGCGACCCACCAAGAACTCACATGCTTGATGTAGGTGATGCAAAAAGTTTGTTTCTACCTGATCTTTGGAGAAAGCGATTATGTGGGAAAGCTTCTTGCCCCAGCCAACTTCATAAAGCAGAGGTTTATCACACTCATTCTCACATGAATCACAGTGCAGCCAGCGATGCTGAGAGCGAGAGTACACTTCCGTCCACACATGGTCTAAAACCAACACAGAAGAGGCTGAGTAATGTGACAACTTACACCACAGTGTATACTAGAACAATGGGAACCAGTCTAGAAGGGTGATGAATGTAAGCAAGTGAAATCAAATTGAGAGACTTGGGTTAGAAAAGAGAGAGGAAAAAAAATGGCAGTTACAGTAAACAGTGGCACCCAAGAGTTTACGATTATGTACTAGTTCTCCAATCTACACTTTATGAAGAGCAGACAATGAAGTACAGAGAAAGCTGTTATGAATACCTACCTGTGCGGTCCCAGATAAACCTTGCCTCCAGGCCCATCGCTCTGCAGCACAGCGTGAAACAATTAGCCCATTCTCCACAACGCCCTCTTCTGGTCTCAAGCAGTTTCTCAGGATGATTGTACCTAAATAAAAAGGAAATATAAGAACAATAAGCGAAACGTGATAAGACACAGAGAGCACGTGAAATGTATAAGAAAAGCTGTAAACACAAACTTTATAGGTATGCAATTACAAGAGGATCCACAAGCATTGCTAAGATATTGTTAATTGGGTAAACAGGACTGTAAATGGACTTATCTGTAATGAAGCTCATGCAAATGTATTGGTTTAGTCCACATTTTAGACTGACTGAGAAATGATATGGATTATTGTATACATGAAAACATAGCAACTGACATCAATAATTCAACCATAATAACATTCATAGGGCAACATTTATAGGGCAGTGGTGGCCTAGTGTTTAGGATGCCGCCTTTGGGTTCGAGTCCCGGGTCGGGCACTACTGAGGTACCCTAGCAAGGTACCGTCCTGCTACACTGCTCCCCTGGCGCTGTTGTTAACTGCCCACTGCTCCATGTGTGATGGGTTTAATGCACAGGTCACATTTTGTTGTGGTGCTTGAGTGTGTTCACAATTAAAGAGGGTGACGGGTTCGAGGGGTGATGGGTTCAAATGACAGAAAGGGGTATGGTTAGGTTGCTGTACTTACAATTTTCACAGAAAAGAAAGACTTTTCAGATATGCCTCATTTTCTACAGCGATTACCTGATCTGATTCTCAGTTAGCACTAGATACTGTTGTCTAAAAGCGTTAGCCATAGCATTGTTACACAGTGATGTTCTGTTGAAGTCTTACTGTGTCCTAAACCACACTGACAAGTCTAGATGATGTCTGAAGTGGTAGCAAGAATATATGTTGATGTATTTACAAATTCCTTGTGGGTATTGACTCATACAGTGCTTTATTTGCAATATTAGCCATGTAGCTTCAGTGCTAACTAAAGAAACATTCAGAGTCCAAACATACCTTGGCTAATCAGCTACATCTGGGGTAACAACAGAGTGAAAACTGGATTTTTCGCAGAATTATTCCTTTAATACAAAGGCTCAGCGAAGAGGGGAAATTGCAGTTTCTGTATTGTTTTTGGCTTACCACTCCCACCAATCCAGGACATTTTCACGACGCACTGTCTCAGAAAGACAAGGCCACTTTTCTCTCTCAGAACAATCAGAACACACACAACTAGATTTAGGGGAAGCTTCTACCTCACTGCAGCAGAGTGTTTAACACACACCAGTGCGATATGTAGAGCTTACAACATGAGTATTTAACTCACTCATGCAAAATTGCTATACATTATGAAGCGTATGGATATTGAACACTCCAGACTCACACTTGCACTCTATGGTAACAGTCATTTGATATTAATATAAGTTAGAAGTGTATTTTATTGCACTTATTGTAATGTTCACGGCATAGTCTGCGAAGGAGACGTTCAAGTAAGAATTTCATTGTAATCTGTACACTTTTCACACATGACAACAAAGCTTTGAATCCTTGACTCCTTGAGTGGAGGATGCCATCTCCTTGCATCCACATTCAAACAGCCATGGACATGATAAAGGTGCTGATGATACACCAGGTAAAATTACCTTGGGAACCTGTTGGTAAAGTGGCAGGCATTGCAGTAATGATTCTCAACTGTGTCAGCATCCCAGCGCCGGTCATCTGTAGAGGGTGGCAGAGAACCAGAGGACTGTGTGCTACCTCCGCACTGGCTACATGGCAGCCTGTCCACCCATGAGAAAAAGTCTCCTTTAAACCACTGCAACAGCTCCAACACCAGCATGTCCTCTTCAGCAAGACTGCATTCTAGATATATGTATTTAAAAAAAACAAGGAACAGACGTCACAGATCAAGTAGAAGAATCAAGTCAAGAACTTCATCATTCTATTTTTAAAATAGGCCACTATTTTACTTAATTTCCCGGCATATTACCATCATCTAGAGGCTTTAACAACTTAGAATATAATGCAGACATTATATTGCAGACAGGACTGGAGTGTGATATGTGACTGTGCGTTAAAGCTTCCATTCATGCTTTTTCCTCACATTCGGTCTTACAAGTTGGTTACACCATCCAAATAATCCCAGTTCCATGTATACACTCATCAGTTTTTTTAAACCTTACTCTACATCTCCAGGTTCTCTGTTCTAGTACAGTTCTTTTTTTCTTTTCGGTCCATTGCTTTTCCTCAGTAACAACTTCCTGATCGCTTCCTTTCAGATCCACAGTGCTTTGCTGCCTTCTCACAATGGAAAAGGGACAAAAACTGCATCATCGATATGTTGTACTGGTCAAGTCTGAATTACATTAAATACATCCAAATACTTTACATGAAAATCACATGCTTTACACCCACTTTCAAGGTGCATAAGGTCACGGGATAGGGCATTTTAATAATTCAATATGTTTTTCTAGACCTATAAATTTTGCAAAAGTGGGACGTGACTTAAAAAAAAAACAACATTTTTGTGAAACTTTTGTAAAAAAATAATTCCTAACTGTGTCAAAAAAAAACTACAACAGCAGATATTCCCCTGTGCCTTGTTAAAATGCTTTCTAGAAGTATTGCAAGTCAATTACTTCCAGGGGCCGAGTGTAATGCAAGTTATAGTCAGACCATAGTTAGCAGCTTCAAAGCCAACTTCTCCAGTGTTTTGGGAACAGAAGCTGGGGCAGTGGGTCTCACAGTTGTTGGATGAATGCAAAACAGTCATAATACAGACTGCAGAGGAACCAATTTAACTTCAGCCCAGAAGTGCTGGTTTGGTTTGGAGTTACATTTCTCAAAGCCACAAGAAAAGGGTTTAGCAGGGAACAACAAGTAGCACATAAATCTGTTTTGAGATTCAATTCAGCAACTTACTTCCACTAGTGACTATATAGTGACTAAAACCACCGACATAATATCAGGGATTATTAGTTTAACAAATTTAATGTGATGGAAAAGATGCAAATCAGGCAATGGCAACCACAGTAAGTCTTGTATCAGGCAAGATCTGGCAAAACTACATCTATTCAAAAGTGTAATGAAAAATAAAGGTGAGGTGATGGAGTTGCAAACATTCTTCTGTCCCTTCTGGCTCACTGATGTATGAGGGAAGTGAAGGCTAGCCCGCTAGACCTGTTTCGGCCTACTCCATATAAAGCAGGTGGTGTTAATGTTATGGCTGATGGGTGTAAATGAGAAAATACTTCTTGAACTGGACGATATCTCGAACAGCGAGTGATTCCGAACCCCGCAAAAGTCTTACCTGGATCTGCTTTCCTGGCCTGCTGCAATCGTTCTTTAGCTCTGGACCAGAGCTCCCCCTGTGGTATACAACTCAGAGCTTTCTGCTGCAGATCTGGGCTCTCGTATATCATCACATTTTGGAAGTTTGCTTGCAGCGTCATTAGGAAAGTCATGTTCCCCAGCTACAGCATAAGAGCACAAACAACAAGATCTACTGTGTTAGTACAGTCATATTAACGTCCTCACATACTTGAAATACTTGTATTTCAAGTAGATGCTTTCAGTTTTCAGCTCTAGTCATATGTTCTTTAAAGTAGTACTGTTCACTGTGCCGCAATGAGTGTAA
Organism: Arnoldichthys spilopterus; assembly: GCA_037974385.1. NCBI lineage: Eukaryota > Metazoa > Chordata > Actinopteri > Characiformes > Lepidarchidae > Arnoldichthys > Arnoldichthys spilopterus. Next base: position 18,389 of record JBBPDA010113023.1, read on the forward strand.
CACACTGTGTTTTAAAAAAAGCTGCTAAACAATAATAATACACTTTTTTTTAATCTATGAAGATTTTAGTTTGTTACATTACTTGCAATACATCACATCAGTGTCAAGCTACACTACTAAGATCTGGTACAGCAGGGCTGCCAAAATAGGCAACTTTCTCTATTTTGTTGCTATATTCCTAGTAAAAAAAACAGACTCTTCAGGCTATTCAGGCAATGTGCCTCAGAATGTTCAGCATTTTTTAATAAAAAAAAAAAATAAATAAAAACAGGGTGCTTTGACTTTAATCACTACACTATTTGATTGCCGTGATCGGGGGGGGGGGGGGGGGGGGTCCTGTCAGGTGTTCATCTTTT
>JBBPDA010113023.1:18754-30091 GCA_037974385.1 Arnoldichthys spilopterus
CCCCCCCCCCCCCCCCCCCCCCCCCCCCCCCCCCCCCCCCCCCCCCCCCCCCCCCCCCTCCCCCCCCCCAACTTGTTAATATTTGCCATTTTGTTTACATGTTTACAGAGCTACTTCATGTTGCAGGGCAGTTAAATACTAAACAATGTTACTATGCTGAAACATGTATGTGGCACATTATTTGCTGCTGATTTCTCAGTTTACACACATATGCGCTCATGCTGCCTCTGTGTTTCACATGGCAGAACATTCAGTCCTCTGCCTCAGTGTTTTCTGACCCGCACCTCAAAACTAACCACAATTACAATACTGTTCTAAGAAGCCGTCACTGTATTATTGACATTAAACTGAAGAAAATATTTTTGTCATAATTATTATTCTGCCCAACATAGTTTACCATTACTTATCACTATTGAGTTTTTAAGGTAAACCTCAAACAAAAATGTCTGTCATGGTAGTATATCGTGAGGCACCTTATAGTGATGTTGCTGCAAATATCATAGCAGACCCCTGCCCCTGCCCCAACTAACGGTCTGTGAATTTGATTCAGAACAATCACCAACTAATACATTCTTACCAGGGACTGCTGCTGCACAGGTGGTTGCGTAGGCGGTTGGGGTGCTGATGCTAGAGCAGGAGTAGGAGCAGCAGCAGGTGAAACGACGGCAGGAGAACTGCTAGGGCTAGCATTCTGAGTGCATGATGTTGATGTGCGGTTGGTTGTCCCAAGCCTCTGGTCCCTCTCAACAGCTATAGATTCTCTCACCCGCCTCAGCTGATCTACAGATGCGGACTTCGGGAACACCAGATGTGTCTCAGCCTGACAGCAAAAGAGTTATACTGTGAATGTTAGTGAAGTGGGTAATGCAGGTTTTTTCTACAAGGACTTATATCAACACCAAATGTCCTTATGATCCAAGGGTGCACAACATAAATGATAGAAATGATATCATATTGTTATCAGTACTTTAATACTTAACTACATGGAGACATCACGGTTAATCTGGATAATGCAAGCAATTCAAAAGAATATCTGAGCAGTATTTTTAAAATACGATACCTCTTCAAAGCCCATTTCAAAGAGGCATTCCACTGCTCCTCTAATGGGAAGAAGTTTGGTGGAGAAGGTTGGGTTGCCTATACGGATTGATCGGTATTTCTCTTCATTTGGATTCCTGGGGAGAGTAAAACGCACACACTGAGTTTTGGAGGTCTAGCCCTGGACCTGAAGGAGTCAGCCATGCAGAATTTAATCACTAAATAATAATAACTTCACTGCTCCTCTAATGGAAAGACATTTGGTGGAGAAGGTGGAGTTGCCAGTACGGATTGATCTGTATTTCACTTCATTTGAATTCTTGAGGAGGGTAAAAAACACACACGGAACTGATGATGTCTAGCCCTGGACCTAAATGAGTCAGCCATTGCAAACTTGGAGGTCTCCAAAAGCATGAGTAGATAAACCCAAGAAATGTTTAAATAAGACGACTAGTTAACATGTGACCTTGCTAGCTGAATCAGCTTCTTCTTCACCATTTGTGATACAGTCCCAAAGACATAGTGGTGTATGTAACAGTTAGGGAGTTGCCCCTGTGACCTGAAGATCACCATTTTAAATCCCAAACTGGTACAAGTACCACTGAGGTGCCCGTGAGCAAGGTACTCCCCGAGTGTTGTGCTGTGATGCGTTCACAATGACAAATAATCAGAACACTTACACATCTGCCCATCTGCTGCAGTAAATTTATCACCCACCATTCTACACAAACTGTCAATGGAACAGGCCATTGTTGACCAATATAGAGGGGGGGAAAATGCGCCCAGTACAGAGGTGGTGTGAGTAGCCCTGGTATCAGGTACAGATGTGTTGTTTTTTTTGTTTGTTTGTTTGTTTTTTTAAACATACTGTGCAGACTAACTGGCCATGTAATTTGAACCACCTGCCCTGCAGTCTTATCTGGCTGGTATAAAATCGGACACAGTAGCATTGACGAACAGTCTGTGTAAGCAATCCTCTAGTGTCCTAGCTGATCTGTGTGATACTGTAATACTGTGGTAAATCTGTGTGATACAGCTGTGTGATACATCTGTGTGATACTGTAATACTGTGATACATCTGTGTGATACATCTGTGTGATACATCTGTGTGATACTGTGGTACATCTGTGTGATACTGTAATACTGTGGTACATCTGTGTGATACTGTGGTACATCTGTGTGATACTGTAATACTGTGACACATCTGTGTGACACATCTGTGTGATACATCTGTGTGATACATCTGTGCGATCATCTGTGCGATCATCTGTGCAATACTGTGATACATCTGTGTGACAGATTGAAAGTAAGCTGCCTTTTATGGCTCATGAGGCATAAATAAGTAATAATAATAAGTAATAATAAGTAATAAGTAATAATAATAATAATAATAATAATAAATGTGCATGGTTGGTTAATGTTAGAACAGTATACATGGGAAATATGTTGCATGTTAACGTTACACTAGTCAAAACAGACTTTTTCAATGCCATTAGTGAGCTGTGTAAACTTAGTAAACTTAACTATGTACATTTCCTTTCTGTTTGACTGATAATCTCAGCCTTGGGAAGGAGACCAAAACTACACAGTATTGTGAGGGACAGTCTAATTAGTTAAGTTAAAATAAATATACCACATTCTGATTAAGACTGGGTAAAAAAATTTCTGAAATGACTGTGCATTTAGCTAGCTAGTTAGCACGCTAGCTAGATCACTTAAATAACCCCACATAAAATGTAAATAAACTTGGTATTACCTGAGAATATTGTCCGCGTACGTCAACAGCAATTTTGAGACATCCAAAAACACCTCGTTTGTGTTTTCACACAGTGCAGATACACCTTGAAATCCAGCCATTATTTACACAAAAGTTGTTGACACTTTGCCCCACGACGTAAAAGTCCTAGAAACGTGTGAACACTCGCCTTAAGAATCCCCGCAGAAGAAGAAACTTTTCTCAAACGCTAATTAATAACCCAAAGAGGAAAATTTTGTTGTACAAATACTGAAATATTTAAAATACTCGTTCTGTTTCTCATAACATAAGAAACGCAGCTTTTACGGAAGCCTCTGTCGACCCGGTTCTCGTTTCAAAATAAAAGCCCTAATATAGCAATAACGTTTGAGTGGCGTTCATGTTTTTCAATATTTACCTTTACATTAACTTTGTTACGTAACGATTCTGTGCCTTTTATACAAGGATCAAACCAATGCTGTTATGCGGACTATTGTAAATCAAATTATCCATACAGTGTCAAGTTGATTCACAGACGCGTACTTATGCTGGAAACACTGATACTAGACCTGTTATACGCTATAGTGCAAAACATCTTACTTCTATTAGAACATATTCGCAGAAATAAACTTGGGCAACGTTGACTGATTTCATTATTGCAATAAAATATCTGTAATGAAACATTTTGATACATTTTATTGAATAATTTAACAATTACGATATTGCAGTCGTGAGGTGTATTCAATATTCAATACTTCACGTATTTAAGAAATGTCAACAAAACCTAATTTTATTCGCGCTTTTTCAGTGAAATTCACACACGGTGGATCGATGAAAATGGTACGCATGTGAAATTTTCTGGTTTCGTTCTTCAAACAAGCGATAACCAGTGAATGAAAAATCCTCTAATCAGTTTATGACCAAACTCAGGTGGGCTGTGAACGCGCTCGATTTTGTGCCCTTTTCCCCCGCAAAGGCGCCAAGTCTCTGTTGGTCTGATCTTGTTTTGTCCATCTCCGGTGAGAGTTGACTTTGGTGAGTTAAACGCAACTTTATCGTTAGTACTAATCTGAAAAGTTACGCTAAATTAATCCCAGTCCATTTCTATATTTACATCGCTGTCGTTGGTCTGACTTTGGCGGCCAGTTTCACCGCCTCCTTTATTACATTCCCTCTTTTAAATCTGCAGCACGTTTCTCCGAATGGCAGACTCACCGATGTGGGAGCAAATCGGCAAAGGTTTTGTGCAGCATTACTATCATCAGTTTGATACGGACCGCGCAAAGCTCGCTGACCTCTATGTAAGCGGAATAGTCCAGCGCACGTGTCGGTAACGATGCTAAAGCTGATGTTCTGAATGTTAGTGAAGTGGGTAATGTAGGATTTTTGTTTACGACCAAGTTAATATACATTCTGTGGGATAAACCATGGGATTCACAAAACGACATGTGACTTTAATATATATATATATATATATATATATATATTAACAGTTATTTAGGTGAGGTAACTTTTCTTGTATTTCCTCTACTAGACCGAAGCCTCATGCTTGTCATGGGAAGGAGAAGGGTTTCAAGGGAAGGCCGCCATCATGGGCAAACTGAGTGTAAGTTGACATGAGGTGAAACATCCTGGTAGAAAAAGAAACCGGTGACATCTGGCTAAGGTGATAATCAGAGGAAATAAAAATTCACGTCTTGTGTAAAGTGTAAAGTCATGGCTTGGAGACCTACTAACTAGGGTTGCTCATTATTAAAAAAAAAATCATTATCAAGTTATTTTCTGAATATGAGATAGGAATGCATTGATACTGATATCGGGTCGGTTTGTGGTATCGGTAACAATGGGCCTATCCATGGGCCTGAATTATTCAGTTAAATTCTAATACTCTGTGTACATTTTTGTTAATTTAATTTTTTCCCCAAATTCCTGATGCAAAATTTATTTTTAAATGACTCAGTTAATAGGTTTTTATTTGTTTGTAACCTGTAACTTGTTTTATTAAGATAGGAAAGCAATGTTTAGGTCAAGCCTGATGTCACCTTACACACATATGATCCCAGTCTCTTACACACAGTGAGACATACAGCTTATGAAGTGTGTGATTATTTGTCATTGTGGGCACAGCAGAACACACCGTAAAGCCACCCCTGCCCCAAACCGTAACCCCACCCCTGCCTGAACCATAACGCCACCCCTGCCCTGAACCATAACGCCACCACTGCCCCTAAACGCATTGAACAGAGTAAGCGAATCAGATCTCCGTATCTCTGTAGGTATGCCCAGATATAGGTATTGGGAATGAAAGTCTGATTGATGCATCCCTAGTATCAGATTATGTGAGCAATCATGACATAAGTTAGCATTAGTTGGGTTCCTGCTCTGGTCTCATTCCACAACCGCATCTTTCAGACCTGGCATTGTTTGGCTTCTCTTAAAATGAGACCAAAGTGAGGGTGCCTCACTATTCTGAATTTTTATGGATTTCAGAAGAACCTGAAGCAAAAGGCATGTGGTGTCAATCGTCAGGTTTAGGAGATCATCAGTAAAGCTGAAATAAAAAGCCAAACACAGTCACTGCGGCCAACCTGTACACCAGGATTTATCTCGTAGGTTTCTGTCTGGCATGTATGTTCAACCACATCATCCATTACTGAGGGTTCCTGCTCACTTTCCTTAGGCTAATTCAGTTACCATGGAGGTGGTTAATGCACTTCATATGCTATCCACCCTCTAGCCAAAATGGCTCATTGCTTCAAGTCACAGGCTTTAACTGATGCCACCTTTTAATAAACTTTAATAACTTTTTTGGGCATTGTTATCTGGTGTCGACCAGAGGAAGATGGGTTCCCCTTTCTTAATCTTGGTTTCAGCTTCAGGAGTTTTTCCTTGCCTCTGTCACCATTGGCTTGCTCATTTATAGCTTGGACTTGGATTCTGTAAATCTGCTTTGTGACATCAGTTGTAAAAAGCGCTATGGAAATAAAGAGTTAATTGGTCATTTTTAAGATGCAAGGGTACAATTGGCACTAACCTACAAATATGACAAAATAGTATTATGGTGGAACAGTGTATACCAGCTGTAACAATTTTTTAAAAAGCTAACATTGATTTCTTATATAGCTGAAATTAAAATCTGTGGACACATTTTTCAATTTGTTTTTAGAGCCTGCCATTTCAGAGCATTCAGCACAGCATCACCGCTCAGGACCATCACCCCACAGTGGACAACTGCATCATGAGCATGGTCATGGGCCAGTTAAAGGTAATGGTTTGTTTATGCATATCAAAGGGCACTCCTGTATTATTAGATTTCATTTATTGGCCTGAAAGCCATGATGGTGTCCCCACACAATGTGAAATCAAGTTAGTTTTTTGTCCAACAGGTGGTGCTGTTTAGACCTTTTTTTTACCCCCATAATGTCTTAACCAGGGCATGATCTAACACTTCTGTCTGGCCAGTGTATTATTCAATAATGGATGATGTGGACCAATGCACCAATCAATGCCTTTTTATTTTTTTTGCAGGCCGATCAGGACCAAATCATGGGCTTTCAACAAGTCTTCTTGCTGAAGAATATTGAAAATAAATGGGTCTGCACAAATGACATGTTCCGATTAGCTCTTCACAATTTTGGAGCATAGTGAGGGGTGGGGAGAGAATAGACATGAATGAAATCAACCAGTCAAGTCACATCTGGACTATCCTGCCAAAAACAGTTTGTGTGCTATCTGTCAAGCCTTGAGGCTTGGAAATGTTTTGTGCTTTTCCATAAATCCATACTTTGACTACTCAAAACAAATGTGTTTATGGTATGCACAATATATTTATTTTTCTAAATAATCTGAAAAAATAAACACTAAATCTATGGGCATAATCAGTCTGAGGTGATTTTAAACAATTATTTTACACACAAATAATAAAGTCAAATTACTGCTCTTACATTCTAGTCCTTCAGTTTGGCCCTTAAAGATTTTGTGTGGAACCAGATGATCAGGGATGCTAAGTACTAATATATTCTTAATGTCTAACAGCATTTGCATCTGACACAGAATCATATTCCAAGGATTACTCCAAAGTGTTCAGTGCATCTATCAGTTAACAGCATTGGATGATTATATTGATAAGTGATGTCCAGGGATATATTGCTCCCAGCGGATACTTGCTTGAGAAAAATATCAGTATCGGACAGACGTCTGGATTTGACTGAAATTTCAAAGCAATATTGAATAGTGGAAGTGCAGAATAAATAAGTGAAGTCAGTTTAGGCAGATGTACATGAAAAAATGTGACCTGTCTGCATCTGCCTACAAATCCCACATCGGCGCATACCAAATGTTAAGATAAAGAAATGTAATCTCATTTTTCGGAAGATACTTTATTAACCTCAGAGGGGAAATTAGTCTGCGTTTTACCCATCTGAAGTAGTGAGTGCGCACACACACACTAGGAGGCAGTAAGAGGCCAAATAGCTGCAGTACTGGGGGTAGGGTGGGGGTGCATTGCCTGATGATAAGGTGCTTGTATGTGTGGTAGAAGTGGAGGGAGGTTATGTATGTGTGTGCATGTGTATATGAGTAGAGGTAGAGTAGATTGGAGGAGTGCTGGGTTTGAAGAGGTGTGGTGGAGACCACGGCTCTGGGGAAAAAGTTTTTTCTCAGTCTGTTTGTATGTGATCTGCTAGTTCTGGACCTTTTTCCAGATGGTAACGAGTCAAAGAAATGCTCGCCTGTGTGTGTTGTGTCTCTGATGATGCGGTTAGCCTTCGTCCTGACATGACTAGCATAGATAGTGTGTAGTTTAAGGCCACAGCTTATCTCATGAGAGTACATATGATGACTCCCACTGACCAAAATACAGCAAAAAGACATGGGCAGGGATGAACAATATGATGACGGGATTAAAGATAATACAAGAAACACAATGTTAAAAAATTATATCAAAAATTATGTTGCCCCTATTTGCATATTATGGGCAGTGCTGGCCTAGTGGTTACGGCAGGTCGCAGGTTTAAGTCCGGGCTTGGGCACTACTGAGGTACCCTTGAGCAAGGTACTGTCCCACTACACTGCTCCCCTGGTACTGTTGACAGCTGCCCGCTGCTCCGCATGTGCACGTGTGATGGGTTAAATGCAGAGGTTGCATTTCGTTGTGGCACTTGAGTGTGTTCACAATGACAAATAGTCACTTTTACATATCCTACACTACATACTGTAGACCTCTCTCATGCCTACTTACCTCAAGGTTCAAGAGGTTTATTTGTCACGTACATAGTTATACAAGTACAACATGTAGTGAAATGTACCCTGATCGTTCCTGAGACTGCATTTTTATATATAAATAATAAGGTTAAAAAGAAACTTAGAAGTAAAAATTATTACAAAAGAATAGAATATGAATTATAAAATGTAGGCAGGTAAAAAACGTATAATAAATAGAAACTACACTAAACCATAAACCTAACTATACAGTATAAAAAGTTAGACAGTACCTTATGATAGTTATAAGAACACCTTGGTATACACGCGTGTCATCAATTGCCTGTGCTATTGGGTTTTTAATATAAATGTGAACACTTGCAAACTGAGAGCGCGTTGATGTTTAACTCTGTTACTATCTTACAAATGCTCCACTTGTAATTTGGGCAATACCAACACACAATTTTTACTTTCTCTATCAGTGGATTGCAGGAGGATGTTACATCCTGTCTGCTAAACCTCCACTGGTGCCCTTTAATACACCATTGGGAGTACTGTCAGGCTTGCAGCTAGAGGACCACTGCTTTTATACCCCAGCAAATATCCTGGTGCCTGATCAGTGACCGGGGCCTTTCCTGCCACCCCTTTGGGTCATTTGTGCTTCTAACTCCAGTCCTTCTTCTTTAAAAACAGCCAGAAGCTGAAAAAGTATATTTTTATTGTCTTTTCAACCATTTCCATGTACACAGTGAATAAACTACATTCCTCAAGGATCATGGTGCAAGACAAAAAACTACATGAGGACTAAAAAAAAAGTGCGAGAGAACAATACAATAGCACATGGTAGTCCAAAGTCCAAAATGATGCTGTCAATTTTAAATTATTCATCAATGACTAGGCTTAAATGATCTGTGCCCAAATTATCACTGTTGTAATCCCCAGCAATGGAAATGTATCCATTATCTTTTAGTGCCTCGTCACTCTGAATTAACAGCTTTCTAAATGCTCATAATGATCTGAATTTATGACTGAAATCAGAACAGGATGTGGGTTGTGGGAAGTCAATAGATTGCCTAATCAACCCCTGCAGATTTTATTTAAACTCCCTGTAAGTTTTATATTTAACAAACACTAAATATAAAGGCCCAATGTCATAATACTACTGACCAAGAGTCAAGGTCAGCTTATAAACCAGAACATTTCCAAAAAGTTGATATTTTCCAAAATGCAACAAAAACAAACATTTGTGATATGTTAATTCACTTGAACATATATTTAACTGACAAATTGAGGTACAAAGACAACATTTTCAATTTATTGACCAAATTAATTGTTTTTTGCAAAAAAAATAGAATTTTATTGCTAAAACACATTGAACAAAAGTTGGGACAGGGGCATGTTTATCATTGTGTTACATCACGTTTCCTTTGACATTACACTTTTTAATCAATTTGGAACTGAGGAGACTAACTAGCAGTTTTGCAAACAGAAATGTTTTCCTTTCTTGCTTGATATAAGACTTCAGCTGCACAATCGGCCATGGTTGCCATCTTCTCTTCATGATGCAGCATACATTGTCAACAAGAGATTGATGTGGACTGGCAGCAGGCTAGTCAAGCACATGAACTCTGTCTACCAAGTCACAATGTTGTAGCGTCAGAGTCAATGGTACATTCACATACATGCAACACACCCATGCCGTGGGCACTGATGCATCACCATAGCATCACAGATGCTTTTCCTCTTTTTTTTTTCTCCTAAAATGTGGACTCATCTGACAACAGAACATGGTTCCACAGTCTTTTGGTCCATCTAAGATCAACCTGGACCCAGAGAACTTGCGGTTTTTGCATAAAGTTTATGTATTCCTTCTTCCTTAAGTAATTCAGTTTCAACTAGCATTTCTTGATACAGCGACAATGGTTTTACATATTTACATATTTGTCACAGCAGCATGACTGTTTCTTACGCAGTGCTATCTGACGGCTTGAAGATCACACGCAGTCAAGAGTGGTTTGCAACCTTGTCCTTTACACACTGAGATGTCTTAATTTCTTTCTTATTTTTTCTTATTTATATTTCTATTTTTCATATATTTTTGTTTTTTATTCATTTCTCTTTTTTATTTATATTTCATTTATTCATTCCTTTTTTTCATTTATAACTTTTTTACAACTATGCCGGTGTACTGCTGCTTGAAAACTGAATTTCCCAAAGGAATCTTCCCAAAAGATTAATAATGTTTTAATCTATCTAATTCTCTAAATCTTTTATTATGCACTGTAGGTGTTCTTTGCAGTCTTGCATTGACAAATGTTGCTTTTAAACTAACAATTCTCACATGAACTTTGGCACAAATGGGTGAGTTACGACCCATCCTTGCTTGCAAAGACTGAGCCTTTGATGGATGCTACTTTTATACCCAAACATGATACCTCACTTGCTACCAACAACATCCAATTCTAAATTTGTGTATATATACAAAAAACTATTAAGTTGGTCAGTAAAACATGGTGAAACAAAGTCTTCATAAAAATTGGTACATTTTGGAAATAACACAGTCGTGAAAAAATGACACCCCATGGTTTCTGTTTCAAACATTTATTCAACAAAAATATCAACAGTCGTACTATTTATCTCTGGAGAAGGTAAGTACACCCTTGGCCTCAGAAGCTAGTATTTGCCCCCTTTAGGAGAAACAACTTCTTGTAGGCGTTTTCCATAATCGACCAGTCTCTGACACTGGCCCGCTGAAACGTTTTACTACTCTTCCATGCAAATTCCTTTAGTTGCAAGACAACATGTGTGATTCAAAAAAACTGTTCATGGATTTGCTAGTGTGGCTAAGATCATGATCCTATTAAAAGATCCACCTCAGTTTGAAATTCAACTTTTGGACAGATGGCCTCATTCATAGTTAAATCAGTGAGTGCAAGCGCTCCAGTGCCACAGGCAGCAAAGCAACCCAAACCATAACATTTCAACCACCATTCTTCACAGCTGGTATGAGGTTTCTCTCATGTAATGTCTTTGGTCTACACCACAAGGTTACTGTTCTCGTGGCCAGAAAACTGTTATGTTTGATTTGTCTGTGCAGAGCACATTATTCCGAAAGGCCTGGTTTTTGCCTATATGTTCTTTGGGAAACTGTATTCTTGCTCGACTGTTCTTTTTGGAGAGCAAAAGCTTTTTCCTGGCACACTATCCATGTCCATTCTCTTACTGATTGTAGACATACACTACTCACAATAAGTTAGGGATATTGTGAGAGCGGATGTCATATATACAGTGTTTGTTTCACTTTAGACATTTTTGGGATTGGGAGGCAATTGTATTGGGGTGATAGACACACCTCATTTTGTGTT
>JBBPDA010113057.1:2224-30061 GCA_037974385.1 Arnoldichthys spilopterus
AGCTCCAGTTCTAAACTCAAATAGCAAAACTTGGTCCTGGGTGATCAACCTAATCTAGTGGAAGCGTACATTTTTGATAAACATTACTTTATTACTCTGTGTGAACCATGCCAGACAGAGGCAGTCAGGCCTACCTGATGAGCACAACGTCGTGGAGGAGGATTGGGTATATCCGATTTGATCCATGTGTTTTTCTTTATATTGTAGAAGAAGAGGTCATTATGCAGATATGTCTAGGAAAGAGAAAACATTCAAAATGTGTTTCTTTTAAAGACATGTTAAACATTTGAAAATATTTCTACACACATTTGCTACATATTTTTGCTTTTGGCTATTTTGCCAATCATACCATATGTCTATAAAACACTGCAGGAACCTGAGGTATGTCATATCCTACTAAAGAGAATATGCACTGGTGCCATTTTCCCGTGAGAACCTACACCCCAAGTTGGCTTGTGTAGAAAAACATACTGCAACATAGCTGCCTTCAGTAAGCTAGGGAAAAAGGTGAAACCGGGAGTAAAACAACAGCTTAAATTAAAGGGTTTTAGGCTTCCCAGTCCTCCCAGCCTACTGAAGGCAGGTGTTTGTGTGAACAGCAGCAATCCATTAGCTTCTCTTTTCTATAGCTTTGGACAGTCTGTAAAAATATCCCTCCCATTCTATTTGTACAGTAATTCGCACAGCAGCTCTTTCCCATTTTAGATGGGTTTTTTGTGTGTTTTCGCTGCATTTAAGCTGAGAGCAAATGCTGCCACTCAGTAAAAGTTAGTCTTAATGCCTCTTATTCCACATACTGCAAGGTCACATGCATACCCTGCATTATCAAAAATACCTTTTTCCCATTGAAGAACTCTCCCCCGAACAAAATCAGCTCGTCCTTCTCAGGATGTGCACAGAGGGATGCATGAAGCCTGAACACACAGCAGCACGCACAGAGTCAAAAAAATGTCAGTCCATCAACATTACAGTCATATGTGCTTGAGCTCAATATGTGCACCTGGGAGACGGTGGTGGGCAGGTGATTTCTACCACTTGTGTCTTTTTGGAATCCAGAAGCTGAAATTCTGCAATAAGGGCCTCCAGATCCTCCTGTTGTTACACAAACACATACAGCATGAGATGGTGAAGGAAACATCACATCTGAACTTTTTACGCATATAGTTTTTGCATTCTGGCAAGTCCGGTAAGTACAGGTATATGCAGAAGTTAACACCCCCAGTAAAGTGGGGGGAAATGTTACACTGGATCCTTTTTTTTAATACAGAACAGAGTGTGCACTGTTTTAGTTCATTCCTGAAAACTTTTTACATTCCAATTGTAGTATGATTCTGCATTTTGTGCGATAGTTGGCAACCCCAAGAAAGGATGTCACTACTGTTGCACCGCATCAGTCCCCCAGCAGTGAGGATTTAGTTCATTTACACTTACGTTTTGCATAAGTGTTAAATGTCCCACTGTTTCAGTGAAACAACACTCAGTGAAGTACACATTCAAAGACTAAGAGAGCCTGTCTCAAGCTTACTTCTAAGGGGTCCAGCAAATCATGCATGGCTGTAAGAACAAAACCTTGATTTTCTTTCTATTTTTTGGTTAGTTTGATTAGAGCTTTACAGCCTGTAACAACTTGTAGACTAGTTCTCTTAAATCACCAACGTATCGCTATCCTGCTGTATCAATAACAACAAATATATTTAATTACCTGTATTGACTATTATGCATTAGCACATACTGGCTATTCGGTATCCATAGAGGGCGGGGACAAATGTTACCAATACCACAGCGGACAGGTTTAGTCACAGGTTTTTTATTTGATATTATAAAATATTTCAATAATCCCTGCAGTTTGCATCAAACAGCAGCTAGCACATGTAAACAAACTCGACGTGTCCTACCTCATCTTTTTTCGACCTCTTTGACACTTTCTTCTCCATTTTAGCGGCTGTCTTTTCCGCCCCCTTCACCTTCTTTTCTTTTTTGCCCTTTTTACCCATTTTCGTGTTTTTGTTTTTCTGTTAAAAAGGACTACAAAAACACGTGTGGTCCAGTCCACTTTTACTCACGGGGTCTTACTCTGTGGTTTCTTTGCCATGTTTGAGTTATGCCGCCACCCAGCGGGCTGAGCACGCTGCTGCAGCTAAAATTAAAGTTATTAGAGCAGCAGCAACAGAACCAGTCAGTTTAAAAACCAGAGTAGCTTTTCTGTGGGATCAGATGACACAGGCTAGCCTTCATTCCTCACATGCATCAGTGAACCTTAGGTGCTAAGGATAATAAGGTGCTAGGACTCTATCAGCAATTTACTAGTTGTCCTTTCTTGTATCACTTTTGGTACGTACTAACTACTGCATACATGGAACTCTCCACAAGATGCTCTGACCCATAGTGTGTTGTCTAGCCATCACAGTAAGGCTCTTGTCAAAGTGGCTCAGAACCTTATGCTCACCCATTCACTTGCTGCCTAATATATCCCATTCCCTGACAGGTGTCATTGCAATGAAATTACTAGATAGTCAGTTTTATTTACTTTACCTGTCAGTGGTTTTAATGCTAGGGCTTATTAGTATAAATACATTTATCTATATTATTATTTACATAAATAAATTTGTCTTAATTAGATGGCATTCAGTCAACTTACTTATAATCATATCATCAAAATTATTTTTTAAAAAAACATGCATTTATTCAATTTTAATTGACTTGATTGACTTGGATGATTGAACATTTGCGATAAAGATGTTATTTCAGCAATAATACTCTAAGTAAAGTTTAACAAAATGATCTGTACACCAACCAGGTCCACGTTTTATTGAGAGTAAGTTTGTCTGCAATTAAAGAAACAAACTTTCAAATGTGTATAAAAATGTAATAGATGTAAGATATTATAAAACAAATATGATAAAGAGAAATGCGTTGAGTTTCTAAGTCTGAAGCTTATCATAGTGATATCTGCAAGAATCAAGGCCTTGAGTGGTCTGTCTGGTATCAACAGGCACCTTGAGAAAGCAGAGAGAATGGAATGGCAGTTGTAAGCAACTTTTATCTGTGTCACAGCGACTTTCCCAAGGAAACACCACCTTCCAGGTACTGTGGTGTTTTGACAACAACAGAATAAGAGAGAATCAACACATAAACCAATGGGAGGACATGTGTACATGTTATACTTTGAACTGGAACTGGGAGGCTACTGTTTCTAACACAAGCGGTCAATTGTCACCCAATTTTTTTCTGTGAATGCAAACCCCATTTCTGGAAATTGCAAGATGTATCATAAAATTAAATAAAAACAAGAATGTGTCATTTGTTAGCACCTTTAAAAGTTAAAAAAAAAGGTTTTCAATGATCAACATCAATAATTAAAATAAATTAGAATTTGACACCTAAAACACATTTTTAAAAAAAGTTTGGAGAGAGGGATGTGTTTAACACTGTATAACATCAACTTTCCTTTTAATTACAGTGTATAATCATTTGGGAACTAAGGAGACTAACTGTTGCAGTTCTGTAAGTGTATTTCTTGCTCATTCTTGCTTGATACAACACTTCAGATGCTCAACAGTCCGTGGTGGTCATTGTTTGATTCTCCTCTCCATTAAACGGGAGAAAGATCTTGACGTAACAATTCACACATTCTTGTTTTTACTGCATTTCATGACAAATTTAAACTTTTCCAGAAATGGGATTTGTACATCCCTCAACCTGTTTAAATTGCATCCAGTTCTTTATTAAGGTAAAGAAGGATTGTGAATGAGGTTTTACGACTGCTTTGTCAGTACCAGCCCTGGTGCTGTCTGAACTAGCTGCCTATAGCAGTGAAGTTTGGTTCATATCTGTAGTTTATAGTATAACATACCAAGACCTAAACCACACCCAAAGGTCTGCTCCATCATAATTAAAAGCTGAATGCAGTCTGTGTGGATCGAGAGAAATGTTGGACATTTTTATGTTCACTGAGTAGTGTTTGCTAAGCGATATAGCTAAGTGAGCTTTTCCGTTGATTAAGCCGGTTACCGAAGTCTACAGTCCATCGACACCTAAGTTTCCCAGTTTGCTGATCAGCGAGAGGGCGATTCAACAGACCGGCACATCCAGCAAGCTTAGCAAGTCAAAGTTACAGCTCAATTAACCTCATGAGTGGGTTTCAGAGCCCGGGGAAGCTTGTGAGTGGGCTCAATCAACTCGCAGGCAGGCTGACCAGGCTAGCGAGTCAAAGTTGCAGCCCAGGGAATCTCATAAGTGGGTACTGGAGCCTGGTGAACCTCGTGAGTGGGGTCAGATCACGTTGAGCAGGGAGGCTTAGCCCCTACGTCAACACACACCGGGCAGGGAGGCTCAGGCCCTACATCCTTGATGCCGCCGAGCTCCACCAAGAAGTCCTTGATGCCGCTGAGCTCCACCCAGACATCCTTGATGCCACCGAGCTCCACCCAGAAATCCTTGACACAGCCGAACTCCGCCCAGACATCCTTGATGCTGCCAAGCAGTCCTTGGGCAGCAGTCCTTGCCCGGGAAAAGGATCTTTTGGGTTCCTGCAGAGGATGACTGCCCAGGATTTGGCAGCCACCAGGGATTTTAACCTCAGTCTAAGCATTTTTAGCCTGTTTGTCCTTCTCAGCCTCAGACTGTTTTCCTGGGTATTCCCAGTTTCAGCCCCAGTTACCCTTGTTTGTCCTTGTAGTTGTCCCTGTTTTCGTGCCCTTTCCTGTTTTTCAGTTTTTGGTGGTCCCTGTCTGTGTCCTGGTCATGTGTCTAGTTCCTGTCCCCATGAGTGTTCATGCCTTGTCTGATTGTGTTGTGTTTAGGTTTTTCTGTCTTGTTTTGTGGAACCCCAGAGTGGCTCCTTTTAGAGGGGGGGGTAATGTGAGGGTTTGGTCTTATCTGGGTCTTTTTTGCTTTCTTTGCCATGTGCTCAGGTCTTTTGTTTATGTCCCAGCCCTGACTATGTCTCCACCCTCTTCACCTGTTCTTTGTTTCCTGTCTCCTCCCTGTTCAGGTGTTCATTGTTGGTGTCCCCTATATAGTCTCTTGTGTTTGTTTTAGCCTTGTTGGTTCTCTGTTTAACTTCCCTCTGTTGTATCTGTAGTATTACTGTAGTGTGTTTTCTCAGTCTGTAGTCTTTGTTTTGTAATATTCATATTGTGTTCATTTGTAGTGTTTGTATATTTATTAAAGTAAATCTTAGAAAACCCTTATAGCTTGGACTTACTTCTTGCAAAAGTCATACCATGTCGAATGAAACACTAGCAGGATTAAGAAGGGAAATTAGTTAATTGCATTATGATTTATAGTAAAATACTTGACCCTGTGACCTTCTGTTCACAAGGGCAAGGTCCTAACCACTAACCGACCACTGCCCAGCTGGTGTGTCAGATGGTAAACAGCAGCAGTTCTATGCTCTATGTACATAGTACTAGAATCCTATAAGAGTGCTATCAGAAATTAGCAGTGTGGTTTTTTAAATTTATGATCTGAACTGAAGGCCAAGTTCTAAAAGTCAGGGTTTGCAAGTTAGCATGTCATCTGCACATGCCTCCCACTACAGAAACTGGGTCAGCGGGTGAGTACATGCTTGATCACTGTCATATATGTCCTTCACACCCTCGTCATGATTGTGATAACTATGTTAAAATTGCTGTGTTGTTAGTGAGCCTGGTGTTTATGCTGCATGGTCTACTGGGGCCCAGCGGAGGCATCAGTAGGTTATACATTATCAAAGAGCCCAATCTAGAGCTGTAGGTGTCATTCACTGTAAAAGCAATTTTAATTTGAAAACTTTTAACAGAAATTGTTTCATGATAAATTATACTGATTAGCCACAAGATAACAATCACTGGCAGGTGAAGTGTGTAACACTAATGATCTCATTAGATTCTAGATCTTGGTCCTCCCTTTCCCCCATCCCAGTACAATGCTAGCCAGTTTGTGTGCATATATATACAAACAGCAATTTTAACATCATTATCACAATTAAAGTGAATAACACTGTGAATAACACTGACTATCTAGTTATTTTATTACAATGTCAATTGTCAGGAGCATGGGACCAGTCTTGTGAAGTTGATGTGCTGAAAACTGAAAAAATAATTACATATTAATATAAATGTATTTATTTATACCGATCAGCCATAACATTACAACAACTGACAGGTGATGTGAAAAGCATTGACTATCTAGTGAATGGGCGAGTGCAAGGATCTGATCCACTTCGACAGGGGCCTTATTGTGATGACTAGACGAGTCAGAGCATCTCCAAAACTGTAGGTCTAGTGGAGCGTTCCATGTATGCAGTAGTTAGTACCTACCAAAAGTGATCTAAGGAAGGACAACTAGTGAATCACCAACAGAGACATGGGCACCCAAGGCTTACTGATGCACGTGGGGAGTGAAGGATAGCTTGTCTGGTCTGATCCCACAGAAGAGCTCTGATAGGACGGGATTAGAACACAGTGCACCATAGCCAGAGCTGTTTCAGCACCGTGAGGGGAACATACTCAACATTAGGCAGGTGGTTTTAATGTTATGGCTGATCAGAGTTTATTTACATTCTATATAAACAGGCTTTTGAATTTTTTCTTGTGTGTTTTTCTGTTAAAATTTTTTTCAAAAAATTAAAAAGGTAAAGGCTGTTTTTTTCCTTCAGAAAGAAGAAAGACTAATGTGACAAACAGGGCGCTGAGGCTAGAGCAGGCACTGATAAGCTTTATTTGGTTCAATCCAACACTCATCATCATCATCATCACATGCATGGGTCAATACACAGGCAGGCAGGAACAAACTAAACAAATTACTGATCAATATCTAACAAAACACAGGAGAGTACAAAACAGGGACAAAGATCACTGCTCAGGAAAGTTATCAGACACTGCTCAGGTATATACATAGAAAAGGAAAATTCAACAATGAAGTGTTTTAGTAAAGTTTTGGGCCAACACAAGATACCTGAAATGCTTCAGTGCACCCTAGTGTATGATGGCGTGTGATTGTGGTGGAAATTTCCACAGCTGGTTCAAATTCTCACAGATGTTCAACAGGTTTGTGATCTTGTGACTGCAAAGACCAGAACATATGATTTACACAATTTTCATCACAAAACCATAGCTAAAATCAGTAGTAGTTGTCGTGTAGCCTGAATGTAGTCTATGTTTATAGGTAACAGAGTGTCCCACAGTGTCAGGAACCATATACACAAGGCTATTAGATGTAAGCTGCAATATGTATCCTATATAACAATAACTTTTTCTTATATTTGCTATAACTGTCACTATGTCCTTACAGTAATTTATGAGACATATTCTGTGGGAAAAAATCCCCAAACTAGTGCGCCTAATGATAGTTGAGAAAATCCAACCAGTCAAATCAGGAAAAAGGTTTCCAGTGATATGGATACTTTAACAGCCGTACACGGTTTGATCTAGGCCTGCATTTAGCATCATGCTAATTGGTGGGGTATCTCCTTCCATTACTTGCTAGCTACATTAGTCTCATAGATCCAGTTTTAAAACTAAGCAAGCAAAACATCAGACACTGAACGTGTCTGTTCTGATTGACAGTGTTTATGATAATAAGAGCAACTTTGAATGCTTAATTTTGATTTTCTAAATTATCGCTTTAGAAATGAAACACAGAAGAGGGTGCACGGGACAAAGAATGAAAGATCCATAGGGTGTGTGTAACTGACATGCCTCATCACCCTCTCACGTGTGTACTCTGTGACCACCAGTCAGACACACACTCAGCTCGTGCTTTGGTGTGAAATGTAACAGAGGAAATTAGAATGATCAGAATCTGTGAGGAATTTCCTTTATAGCCGTCAGACTGTGGAAGAAGAGAGGCCTTATCAGTGAACTTTCTGATTCATGTGTGTGTTTGCGACAGTAAAAGAGAGAGAGAGAGAGAGAGAGAGAGAGAGAGAGAGAGAGAGAGAGAGCCGCACAGTAACCTCTGCTATGAACCTGCAGTTCTGCACCTTTACACATGTTAGCATCAGGGGTACTGCAAAACACTTGGGGGCCCAAAGTACATTTTTTTATGGGGCTCAACATTAAAAGTAGAAGGCAGTGCAGAGCAGAAGTAACAGGACAGTAACAGGAGAGTACGAGAGCAAAAACACTGAATGAACTGAGCAGTGACATAAAACAGTAAAGATGATACCCTGGCTTTGCTCTTTTGCTCTGAGCTCCTGTGATCAGGGGTTATAGGGGGATGGATAACAAAGCGGAATGGATGAAAAATTTAGCCAATGGCCACAGGTGGGACAAACATGAGGGGGGGACCCTACTTTAATGCAATTTCTCCAAATAAACACTTTGAGCTGCAATTGAATAAAATTTACGGAAACTAACTCGCCTCATATTTATTGCGCATTTGTTGTTACTGTCTATTGTCTATTGGTTATTGTTAACTTTTATATACTTTATTGTCTTTTGGGTTTACAGGTTTGGCAAGGTTTGTCATGGTGTGTAACTTAGCGAGTAATGTCTTAGCAGAATGACAGCTGTTGTATATGTATATATGTATAATGTATAAAACTGCAGCAGCCAAAAATTAGGTTTCTCTCTCACCTTCCTGCCACATTACTGCTTTTTTTGCATAGTGCTTTTAGTTAAGGTAACCTGAAATGATTACAGAACAAAAGGAACAGAAGACAAGTAGTATAGTATTCACCCCTGGCTAGTTAATAACATTACTAATACTGACCATCCAGGGGCTTCTGAGGCTTAGAACCGGTTTCCTGGACCCTGATTTAATCTAGTCTGGGACTAGAGGGAATTTCCTTTTTGAAATCTCTTATAACAATATAGAGTCTAGACTTAATCTGCATCTGGAGAGTGGTAACAAAGTCCTTCTCTAAGTCTGTAGCCCAAAACCCACAGTAATGCACAGTCTATCCACAACTCACGACCCCTTGACTTCTGTCCCAGTTGGTGAAAGCTGCTGTAAGCCTTTCCCTCATTATTGTAGGACAAAGTGAAGTCTGGTGTTTCTGAGCAGAACTATTTACACTGTTTAAATGAGTGTATCCTGGCCTACGAAGCACATGATCGTTCTAATCTTCCACACTGCCAGCCTTTCACTGTAAAAGAGGTATTGTGTGTGTGTGTGTGTGTGTGTGTGTGTGTGTGTGTGTGTGTGTGTGTGTGTGTGTGTGCCAATCGTGGGGGTCAAAGAGCTTCTAAGATGTATGATTGAAAAGGAGCAGAAGTTAGCATGCACATGTGGGCAAACACAAATAGACACACACACACAGGTTGTAGGTTGGTTTCACTGTCTTTGTGAGTACATTCTACTGACTTCTCTAATACTGTATTTCAGTAATACCACACCGAAACTTACACTTAAGTCTAACCTTAACCTCTGTGAACAAAAGACAATCTTTCTGCTCTTCAGCTTTTCATAGCAAAGAAGAGAACAACATGGTTCATTGTGACCAGTAAAATGTCTTCTCCTTTGCAGATTTTCCTTTAATTCTATCATCATGAGGATATTTGGTCCTCAAAAAGAGATAAAAAAATTTTACACACACACACACACACTAAATTTATCCCAGTGTCATGTTTGCCCCTGAGGCTCATCACTGCATTTTCCTCTCTGCTGAAAAACATCTTAACTTAACTTAAATCTTAAGTTAACTACTTTATCCAAGTTTAGTTAATGTTTATAACTTATGGTTAATGGCTGTACTGAAATGATTGTGTTTTTTTGCAGCTGCCAGAAACTTGAATTGATTTTATTAGGTTTACAAATCAATTAATTAATTAATCTTACTGTTTATTATTAAGTCTCCACATATTTAGTGTCTAATGTTCATAAGTTAGTGTCCACTATGAATAATTCAGTATTCACAATAAATTACTCACTATTCACCATGAATTATTCAGAAAATACTATGGATTATACAGTATCCCCAATGTATTACTTAACATCTACTATAAGTTTTTCTGTATCCACTATAAATTATTCCATATTTATTACAACTTATATAATATCCATTATGAATTTTTCAGTATACATTATGAAATATTCTGTATCTACTATTAATTCTTATATATTTATTAAGAGGTTTTCAATATCTATTATGAATTATTCAGTATACATTATGAATTTTCAGTATCTACTATGAATTATTTTATATTCAATAAGGCTTTTTCAATATCTATTATGAATTATTAAGTATACATTATGAGATATTCAATATCCACTATGAAATATTCAGTATCCATTATACATTATTCAGTATCCACCATAAATTAAGTGTAAGTTTTTGTAGATTTTGCAAGGAACTGTTGTGGGGTCTTACATAAAAGGTTAGAGAATAATTTAAAAGGAGTACATGATAAATATGCTGTATTAACTTATGTATTTACATATGCATTTTTTATTTTTGTGTGTTTTCAATTCATCATTGTGAATATTTCCATATATTAAGTAGTGGAACAGAATAATTTTCCACATGTAGCTATAACAATACTGGTGAATGATTTCAACTTTTTGAAAGGCAGTGTACATTTGAATTACACTCAGAGCTCTCACACCTGCAGGCCAGGTGTGTTCTTTAGTCAGGTGCTTGCTGGCTAACAGCCTTAAGAAAGTCTAACAACTTGTGCATGTGATGGAATGCATGACAGCCCGAATTGTAACTGTCTGGACTGTTAGCCTGTTCCCATAAAGCAGGGTTAGTGTGGTCTATAACTTTGTCATGTGGGTCTGCAGCCTTGTGAAGGTCACAAATAACCAAGAAAGATAAAGAGTCCAATGACCTACTCATGGGCTTCAGTACACTTGAAGGCACATTACAGTAAGGGCACACACTGAGAATGTTTTTCACTTACATTTTATGTTGGTCAATTCACTCCTTTTTCACATACGTATTTCTGTTTGCTTGTAAAAATATATAGCCACTGCAGATTCATACTGGTTTAAAATCACCCCACAGTTATTTTTTGACCCTAAAAATGACAAACTCTGCAGATTTATACTGGATTAAAATTAGTCTACAATTATTACTACCACACCCTAAACATCACACAAAGCAGATTCATACTTGTTTGAAACAACTCCTTGTTATTACTGTCAGCTTAAAAACTACACACAGCAAATTCATGCTGGATTAAAATAACTACTCAGTATTACTGTCAGTTTAAAAACTACATACCACAGTTTTATACTGGATTAAAAAAAAACTTCTCAACGTTACTGTCAGCTTAAAAACTACAGAATCCAGATTTATATGGGACTAAAAAACTCATCAATATTGCTTGCAGACTAAAACTACACACTGCAGATTCTTGCTGGATTAAAATAATTCCTCCATATTACTGTCAGATTGTGAGAACTACAAATTTGTACCAAAGCTCATGCTGCTATTTCCACTATTAAGACTGTCCTGACCAGAATAATGCAATCAGTTTTTGGCAGCAGGTGGTGGATGTGGATCTAATATTAACACTTGACAGTGAGCAAGTATGTATGTTTGTGTGTGTGTGGTTACTTTAGAAGTGCTCATAATCTTGTTTCAGCACAACAGAGAGATCATAGCTGGCGTAATTTTCCTCTATTTAAAAGATAGCATTGTTTGTTGTGATCATATTCAGTACTTGTCCAATATTAAAGCAGATCAATTTCCCAGAGCTCCTCTCATCTCCCCTACATTGCCCTGCTGACTTCAGTCATGACTCAGAGGAGGAGACCACACTAAAAAGGTTTGGTCAAGTTGACTCACACACACACACACACACACACACATGCACAGAACCCAATGTTTTCTGGTGAAACCAGCTTTTAAAGAGAGTCTCACTGCTTTACACAGGAAAACTGCAAAAACACTGAAATCATTACACTTTCCAGCATCCCAAACGATAGGGCACAACTACTCAGGATTAAGCAGGACTTTTCTTATTTTGTTCTATTTTCCACATTTTGTGTTAATAATAAAGACATGAAAACTGAAATAACATACATAGCATGATGCAGAGACTAAAAAAATATAAAAAATATCCTAAACTTTTTCTGTTCTTTAATAAATAAAAAAAGATGTTATCAAAAAATATGATAAGCTGGAAAGGCATCGGTTATCAGCATTGGCCCAAAGTCCCAAAATTGGTACACCCCTATATTTTTCTGCCAAACTTGATTTTCATCTTTCGAGACGAAAGGGCAGGGTGACATGAGAGTGGGCATGCTGGAGGTATTCAGATACTTTTGGCCATAATGAGGCATCTGTGCATTTCATATTCCTTCTTATTTATTTATTTCTTTATACATAGACTGCACTACATTTGTAAAATGCAATAATAATTAAATATGGGATGTATTAGGCATTAAGTGAATAGTCAGTTCTTGAAGTTGATGTGCTGTAACAGGAAAAATGGGTGAGTGTAAGATTCTGAGCCACTTTGAAAAGGGCAGAGCGTCAGAGCATCTCCAAAACAACAGGTCTCATGGAGTGTTTTCCTGGTCTGCTGTAGTTAGTTCCTACCCAAATGATGGCGCAAGAGCTGAGAATATAACTTGGACATGGTGGTGGTGACCACGTGTAAAAGAAAGGAACGTCCCATTAAAGAAAAAAAGAATGCGAATACCTTGTTGAGGTAACCAACACAATGAGAACAAAATGAGCTGCTCTTGCTCCAAGCGCAAACCTGCTCGAGCAATTTTTTGTTGTCATAATTGATTTTAAATCTTAATTAAATCTTTTTTTCCTAATTTTGCTTTCTTTTCATGTTTATTTTATCTCTGTAAAGCACATTGAATGACCTCTGTGTATGATAACATGCTATATAAATAAACTTGCCTTTGGAAACAACAGTGTGTCTATAGACACCATTTTGTCTGGAACATTGCTATGTGGATTTGATTGAATTTAGCCACAAATAGCAGTAGGGATGTTGGTTGCCAAACACTCTCATGCTGTGCACTGTCATAAATTAAATTATGTTCACCATGACAGATTATGTGACAGGCAAAGGATCTTGGAAATACTTGGTGAAAAAATTGGTGAAGAACCTTTACATTATATGACGGTCGATATGTATTTAAATGTTTGTTACGCTCACACAAACAAAAACAGTCCTTTGGGGATCTAGAATGGTTCTTACAGGATCATTTACAGAACCTTTTGTGGCACTTTTTTTCGAGAAGTAAATCTGGATTAACAACGCACCTTATAGCTGTTGCTAGGATGTAACCTTGAATCTCCATTTTTGTCATATTTTTTTCTGAAGCTGTAAGCTGTCCTTGACACTGTGTGGAAATGTCAGAGTAAATAGATTAATAGAAATGATACGAAACATCTTTTTACATAAGCGTCCCCCGCCCTTTCCCCTATAAAGTAGCTTTTTTGTAGAGCAACAGCAACATAATATTACTAATATTTTGTTCCTAAATTATGCATGGACATAGACTACAGGAAAAGGAAAGGCTGTTTCTCTTTTTTGTGTGTTTTAGGTACACTGAGTTCTGACTTCAGAGTGGAAAATCAGCCGTGTGGCATTTTGTCTCCTAGCGACGTGATGTGAGAAGCTGCAGAGGGAGAAATCAAAGCTGGTCTGTACTGCTGTGTGGACATGACCACACCTGTGTCTGTTCTCAGGATCAATTGTGTGTGCTGAGTTTCCTTTATGGCAGCCGCTCCCATTTCCTTGTTGTGCGTGTTGTGCAGTGTTTACTGATATGAGAGGCTGTTGGTAGAGCACAAATGACTCCTATTGAAGCTGAACACATGGACATCTTCCCAAAAAACACACAAAGAAATACAATATACATCAATCAGCTATAACATTAACACCACTGCCCTATATTAAGTAGGTCCCCTCATGCTGAAACGACCATGACTGTGGTGCACTGTGTGTTATGTCACTTTTCTATCAAAGTCAGCATTCATCTTTTAAACCACAGTAGCTCTTCTTTGGGATCGGACCACACAGACTAGCCTTTACTCCCCACATGCATCAGTGAGCCTTTGATACCCATGACCCTGTCACCGATTAACAGCTGTCCTCTCTTAGATCTCTTTTGGTAGGTATTGTCCACTGTAACAGCTAAACATTGTGCATTATATTGTGATTATCCAGGGCTTTTCCAGTGTTCCTAGAACATTGCTGTTAGGATTGGATTACATTCACCTAAAGTGTGGTACTAATGTTGGATTATTATTTCTGAACTCCATTCGTCCCACAGGTACTGGATTGAGCTGCATCACTCCAAATAACTCCACAGACCAATGCTAATTGGACTTTTTGCCCCTTTAACCATGCTTGGCATTAGGCATGGTGACCTTAGGCTTATGTGCAGCTCCTCAGTGTCCATTTACATTACATTTACATTTACAGCATTTAGCAGACTCTCTTATCCAGAGCAATGAACAACAGTGCTTTGTAGTCCATGTCTGTTCTTCTGTCTGTAGGGCTAAACCCATCAACAGCTGTCATTCTATTAAGATACTACTCGCTAAGTTACACACCATAACAAACCCTGCCAAACCTGTAAACCCAATAGACAAAGTATACAAGTGTAAACAATAATCATTATACAGTAACAACAGTTAAATATGTGGCTAGTTAGTCCCTTCCTACTGGTCAATGCTTTGGTCAGTGCTTGAGTGCTTTAAGCAGCTATGTTGTGCTGGACAATTCTGGACATTTAGTCTGATTGTTGTTGAGTAATGTATTTGTAATATGTATTTCGTTGCAAATATCAACTCTTTAGGGTGGAAGTCCTGTCTCAGCATGTGGAGTAATTTCTCTCATTAAAGAGTGTGGGAAAATGGTTCTTTTGCCATGTTTTGACGAACCATTCGGCCTTGAAGGCGAGACTATGTGGCCCATATAAAAGTAGGCCATAACAGGGTGCTATCCTTCTACATGAGAAACACACCTGACTGAGCTCACAAAGGCCTTGATAATTATCATATGGGTTGAATTTGGTGCATTAGAGCAGCAAAAACACTAAAAGGACCAGAGGTGTAAAAGTCTAGGAGCATAGAGTGAGAGGACAGTGTGAGAGGAAATTATAAAAGCCTCAAAACACAGACCCTGCCTCAGCAAACATTAAAAACCCAAGAACTCTCACTGAAGAATTACATAGTATCATTTCAAAGGAGAAGCAAAATTATGCATTTGAATGCATGAAAATGAATCGTTTTATGTGCAAAATATTACTTGAATTTGTTATCTAAATTACATTTTCTTTTTACTTTTCAGTCATTTCAGTCAGGGTTGCCCCGATCATAGATTTTCCTAGACAACTAATGGTCATTCTTTCAAGTCATTTGTTGATTAGTAAATTATTGTTGAGCAGTAAATAATAATATTAATTTTATTATTTAATTACAAACATAAAACCCTAATGGTGCACTTAGCGTTCTTCATGTTTCAATCATAGTCAGCATTAACATTTTGTGCAACAGCAACTCTTTTACTCCTGACATGCATTAATGAGCCTTGGGCACCCATGACCCTGATGACAGTCTTTCCTTGGATCACTTTTGGTACAATACACAATAAGGCCCTTACACCCTTGATAGGTGAAAGTGAAGCATTACACAGGCAGGTGCACTGCTGGTCCTGAGCTGTTTCTCACAGATGATTTACACCCTGTCTCTTCTGCACGAGACTGTGCTGTAAGTGAGGATTCGGTTAGTGTGTGCGTGTTAAATTCAGCAGCAGAGCTCAAGACTCGACCTGATTAACCACTGTCTCCTACTGCTACACATTGACCAGACAAGCCAGTGAGAGAAAATGGGAGTGTGTGCCAGCCAAAAACAATCTATTGTGCTCGGTCTCAGCCACTAAGTTTGACAGAAGATTCAAACAACATTAAACAAAATCATAATAAAAACATACAACTACAAAAAGTAATACCTTAGTAATAATGAATACAATCATCTGAAAATTTCTATAGTCCTATAAATCATAAAGATTTTTTTCCTCATCATTTGAACCCAAAATCTAGAGAGATGCATGTTACAGAAGGTCACAGCAGTTACATCCACTGAGTGGCATAAAAACTGCCAGTATGCCAGCATGTGTTCAGATGGAATGCTGCAAAAACACACTAAAACACAAAATGTGAAAGTTCTGCTATGCGATTGACTGTACAGAGATTTAATAAGAAAACTGAGTGACAGAAACAGACTGTCCAGACCTAAAGATAAACAATCAGATTGCTGCAGTTCACACAAACACCTGCAGGGGTGGAGGAAACTGCAAAGCTGAGAGCAAATCAAATGATTATCTGCTTAAATTAAAGGCTGTTGGGCTCAACTGCAATTCTTTACAACTGAGCAAAGAACCAGCAGCTCATGAACACTGACATGTGGTCAGGAATCGGCTTTTGAAGGCCTTCAAGCTTCACTTTGTTCTCCACCTGGAGTCTAAAAGAGAATTCCTAACCATGTCAGTGTGCATGGGACATTGGTTTTTTGGTAAACTATAAGAATATATGCTGTCGAGTCCAACTACCTTTAATTCAAGCAGAAATCATTTGTTTTACTTGTCAGACTTTTGTACTTTCTCTACTGAAGGCAGTCATGTTGCTGCATGCAACACTTAGTTTACTCCAGCTGAAGGAGTGTGTTCCTGTGGGCTAGTGATGTCAGTGCATATCCTATATTGTAAATGTTAACCATTTATGATGCTCCAAAATGACTGAAACGTGACTAAATGACTAAAAGCGATTTACATTAACTTAAATTATCATTAGAAGTAAATGGCCATGTCTGTGCCATTGCTGTAAAAAGTTGCAACTGTTTTATTTTAGTTCAGTTAAATTATTTCTGGGAAGGGAAAAGGATGATGGTGATTAAATGTATATAAGACTCTTCATTCTGTTATTGTACTGTGAGTATACTGAGTGTTTTTGGCCTAAGTAGAGACACGCCTGGCTAAGCTGATGCTAAGTGACTCTAACCATCCATGGGCTTTTTAACAGCTGCTGATGGCAGGGACCTGAAATTTACATCCACAGGGAAAATCTTTCATTGTGCACAATCACATCACCACCACTGGTGTCTAGCAAGGGAGTTTCCTACACCAGGCCTATCAAATTCAAATCCCAGAGGATAAAGTGTTTGTCTTGCCTGGGTGCACCTGAACCATCTTACAAGAAGCTCAATGGCTTTGATGAGGCAAACGTTTCCTTTGTATGATCCCAGGGTCTCTGATTACTCCTAAACTTACCCTACTTGTAACCTAAATGCACTAACTGGAGCTTCCTCTTCATGCTGTTAGTAAGTTTGTCTTGGCACTGTCTGTTCATTAGGGAGACTGCACCCACATTTCTGCACAGCTGCTTTGGGATTGCAGGACTAAATATGTGCTGACAGTCAAAGAACATTCAACAGCACCTCCCTGCTCACTCGCTGGTCTCTGACACCTTCTTCAGCCTTCCTCAGCTTATTTTGTCTGCAGGGTTTTCTAGGCCTCAGGTTTATGCAAGTCTGCTACTAATTAGCACAGAACAAACAGGTGGTGACATCCACCAACAACTTCAACAAAGCATCATAAATCTGTTTGGCTTTCACTTGCAGGTCAGATTCTTTCATTGCTTTGCAAGTACGTTCTGCAAAGTACAACGTACATGCTGAGATTGACTCCAGCTTCCCTGCTTCTAATTAGCTCACTATCAATGGCTCATGGCGCTGAAGTGGGTGTGAAAGTCCAGAAAACAATACAATGTGTAGGACTGTAAGGAAAGCTGTGGTTAGTGGTTCTAGTTTTGTGTTCTGTGTCCACATGGTTTTTTCATTCCCTATTGTCACATGTCTTCTTAGGTGTTCCCAGCCTGTCACAGCTGTAGTTTATCATGGTCATGTATGTGTACCCTGCGTTTAGTCTGGTCAGTGCTAGTTCTTTGTCATTACTACGTTAGTCTGCGTCTACTCTGTTTTGGTCTTGTGTTGTTGTGAGTATCTTGTGTCCAGCGTTTTGTTTTGTTCTAATAAACGTCATTGCATAATTCCCTTGCATCTACTTCTGTATCAAATCTTGACAAGGTCAGTGAAGCTCCAGGCTCAGGATTCAAAAACCCTGTTCTGGACAGTTGTCTAGAGGGTGGAGTGCCTATGGATGCTTATGGGTGATGTCCGTCTGTTGAAAATCACTCAGATTGCTCTGATACACTCTCATTATAAGGCCATTTTGTCCAACTGCAGGCACTGCTATACATAATCAGATTTAGGAGAAGACAGGGGGGCACCTCCCCCCAGTGTTAAGAGGGGGTGATTACCCCACCCCCACCCCCACAAACACCAAAATCATATATCATGTTGTGCTTTTTTAACAGAAATATTTAGATTTTTCAGTGTGAAATGCTGTTACAAATGCTAAATCGAAAAGAAAAAAGTTTCCAAGGCACATATCTTTATACATCTTTATAGGGTCGGAGCAGGGTCTTTAAGAGTTCAGTGAACAGATAACAAAGATGTAGCTAGGAGTTGGAATGTGAAAAACCATTTAGATATGAATTATTGTGACGTGTAGCTTCCCATGTGTTCCCTGTCCGTGTTTTTATTGGCTGTTATGTTGAACCATGGTCAAAATTAACTTGTGAATATATTTTTAAAACATATTGTTCCTAGCAGTCATACAAATTTACTTCTAAATATAATAAATATGTAGAGTGTTATACATAATTATATTTGAATTATATTATCATATTTGAAGATGTTATATAAAGAGTATACAAACATGCATAGATTTCTCAGCAACTGTAAATGTTGGACACAAATAATCATTTCTCTTCCTGAACAAAGCCTGCACTTGCTGTCTAATATATCCCACCTCCCTGACAGGTGCCATTGTAATTAAATAACTAGACAGTTAATGTTATTCTCCTTAGCTGTCAGTGGTATTAATGTTACGGCTGATCGATGTAGTTAGCTAGCTGTTCATTCACCCATTGAATTGTTTACCTTAGCCATCATCGCAACAATTGCCCTCCAAGAAATCAGAACTCTATTCAAGAAAAAGAGGCTTCATACTTTGATGCACACAATGAGAAATATTTTGCTCTGTTACAGTAGTATTAGAACTAATTTCAATTGGTTCAGTGGAACATTAAATGATTTAATGCAAGATTACTGTCATGCTCTAAGCTGTAATTTTTGCCAAGCTAACTGAGACAAAAACATAATTCACACACACAGTGAAAATACTTAAGGATTTAAATTCTTTTTATTTGTGGAAAAAACAAAGGTTTGCAGTAGATGTCTCACATGGACAACAGCGTAAAGTACACACTGACAGTACGGTAGACTTTACACACACAACCGATTTGTCTTCCAGCTGAGGAGCAATTTTATTTTAGGGAAGACAAGATGAGAGTAGCTGACTGCAAAGAGCATCTCAAGAATGAGCACATTACTGAGTTTAAAACACATCTAAAAACAGCTGGATTGTAATGGCTGCAGATTCTACAGTACAAGTTACAGACTGCAGTTAGACTGAACCCATGACTATGTGATTAAACATCAAGTCTGTCCTGAGGTCAGAGAAAAACAAAATTTAATTTCTGAGAACTGCAGCCGGCGGCATTTCAGAAGTGTGTGTAAGACGGTGGCAAACTTCATCACATACTAAACACTGGCTGCAGCAGGATGAGCTCTGCCCAGTTCAAGCAGCATTTCTTAAGTAATTTCAGTCATTAATGCAGTGACCTAGAAAGGAGAAATATAACAAAGCCCATTTTCCACTGATAACAATATGAATATACATTCCAATGTCACATAATGGATTTATGCAAATTATAAGCAAACACAAAAAATGTAGGTTAAACAAGTTTAAGATAACTAAGCCATCTGACCTAAAGGAAGGATCACACAGTTTTTAGGGTCTGTGACCACATAATAATGTGATCTGGTTTGGTCTGGAAATGGTTAGAGAAATTTGGGAGTGGATAGGTAAATGAAAAAGAAAGGTTTGAGAAATGGTAGGGAAAGGTATGTGAATGATCAAGGAAAGGATTGGGAATTTTCAGAGACAGGTTTGGAACTATGAGGCAATGGTTTGGAAAAGGTTTGGGAATGGGCAGAGAAAGGCATGTGAATGGTTAAAGAAAGGTTTGGGAAATTTCAGAGACAAGATTGAAATTGTTTGACAGGTTTGGAAATATGAGGCAAATATTTGGAAAAACAGTAGTGGAATATAATCAATAAAAAATACACCAAGTTTATTTACAAATTTGAAAATAGATTGGGAATTTTACACAAAATTGGTGCATATTTATTATAATCAATAACACCTAGGATGCTCAGACCTTCATTTGTGTGGTAATGTGTGTATTGTTTTCTATTCATCTGTGAGGAAGGGAGCAGTCACTGACCTTAGGACAGACTTAAGTCAGAATGTAAATTCACACCATTTTTGTGGGCTATCAGTAGGAATTCACAGAGACGAACATTACCCGTCAGTGGACACACAAACATGATCATAAGATGCTTCAAATAAAACAAGCTAAAAGCTCAAAATAAGAGGGCAATAATTATTTAAAAGGGGGAGGGGATGACAACAACTAATAATAACAACAATTCATTTCTGAAATACTTTCAAAAATGCCCTGTAAAAATATTAGCGCTCTAGACAAGTCCCTACAAATAAATAAATACATAAGTAACATTCTACAGTTCTATTTAAATTAGTCATTGTAGCCAGGTTAGTTGGAGTGTTAGTTCAATGGCTATATAGTTCATACATAGACAACCCCATAAAACATCTGTGAAAAAGATGGGACATGTACAGCATGGGGTACTTTTGGTCCCAGCGAAGATTCAGAAGAGTCAGTCTCTGAGTGTTTCTACATCAAACTTAGAAAAACACTTCAAAACTCTTTTTACATCTACTGGAGGAGGATAGTATAGCAGTAAACTCACTACACTATATTTGCAAAAACAAACAACAATACGAATAAAAATGATCTACTCATACATCTAAACCCATTTTAAACAGGTTTCCCACCTCCCCAACCCACCCTATTTCACACCATGTTGTTCTTTCATCTTACGCCATGCAACACACACCCTGCATTCAGTTCTACCGCGTTATCTACAAACGCATTCTGTTCCCTGCTTCTGCCCATCGCTCATAAGTACAGTAAGTAAAAAACACCACCAGCGCAATACATCCAACCAGCACAATGCTCCTTCATACACTCACACATACCTACAACCACACACACACAAACAGCAGTCAATTAAATTTCATCAGCTTACAGTTCAGCATCTTCTTCACAGGTGAAACAATTATGCAATGGTGCTGTATACGTAAGCTGACTATGGCAGAAAATCATCTGTTCAACCACTTTAAACTGCCCAGAGGAGCTTTGGTCCATCAGAAGGAAAAAATTAGATACCAAGCAAAAAAGGTTCTCAGAACCTATTGTTTAGGTCAGTAAAATGCACATAAAATCCACTGGTGTCAATGGCTCAGAGCTACAGCACCATCTGCTGAAAAAAACTCCACTGGAACAGTTTAATTAGGTAGACCACCGATAGCTTCATAACCTTACGCATGATGCCACACAGACACACACCACACACACACGCGCACACACACAGTCACACGTCACATCAGTTGTCGTCAGTCTTCATAACTGAGGCACTGGAGGCTTAAACTTTCAATAATCAAAATAGTTCTCAATGCTAAAAAAAAGCTTGCTTGCTGGAGGTTTAACTTTAACAGTAGGATGTTGTTACATGATTTTGAATATTAAAATTATTTAATTGATGAGTGAATGCAATGTTATTGTCTTCATTTAACTCTTTTTGGAGTGTGCCCATCATAGTTTTGACATTTCATGTTCTCTGCATACTTATGATATAACAATCACATCAACATGTAATGAGAACAGAGAAATGCCAAAGCATAAATTATTTGAAAGAGTGAGCTCTGAATGGTGGTGCGCCATAATCCTGACAAAATAAATAACTGCAGCTATTAAAGTGTCACTGTGATCATTAATTACATTAGCACATTTTGATACACACAGCTATTTCTGCTGAAATAGCCATACATTGTCTGGCTATTTGATTTGTCAAAATGTTAAAAAAAAAACCCAAAAACTAATAATTGCAGACATATTTGAGAATGAATTGTCCTCAAGAAGAGAAATTACATTGTCATGTAATGATCAGTGCATTATAAAAAAATTCAGAATTAAAATTACACACTCCGTAATAGCTTTGCATTGTTTTTGTACATTTGAACCCAAGTAGCTAAAGTTTCAAAATAATCATGCTCAAGCATTAACAAAATATAACATTCTTTAAGTTCTGCTTAAAGAATGCTTTAAGTTCAACAAGGTACAACAAGGCTATGGAGGCAAAACGGACATAGAGGGTTTTACGTGTGCACGAACAGTGTTTTTACATGTACTGCATTTACATGACAATGATAATTCAGTACATGATAGCAAGTGCTTGAGAGTCTAAATATAAAGGGATTGACAATTAATTGACAAAATCCTTTAGTCTTCAAAAATAGAAGTAAAAAATTTTAAAGAAATGTAAACTAAATTAGACAAGGCACAGCACACTGGCTCTGGTATATCTGCTGCAGGTTGGGTGGAGAAAAGTGTACAAAAAAATCATACTGTACTGTCAATGGCAAAAGTATTGGGGTGGATTATCTCACTATGGAGCAACAGAGTTCAAGTCATAACGTTTCTAGTCTCTATAGGAGACAGACAATGATGTGGCACTGATGGCCCAATGTAGACAATGCCTTATGCACATTATAAGAGGAAATCTACAAAAAAGTTTAACTTCTTAGCTGAACTACTTAGGGTGATAATTCCACTAGTTGTTGCACACGCAGAGTCCCATAATTCACATCTATTTTTTGTGTGCTTTACTGATTGGCTTAATGTTTCACTGCTACACTCCATAATGATACAATACTACATATGCACTGTGTTTGGATTAGCTCACTTGTTAACATAATGACTCCACTACTCACTACATAGTGTTCACTGCTGAATGAAAAATGGAACGAGCAAAACATTTATGTACAAAACATTATTTCGAACACTATTACAAATGGCTGCCACACTACAAAAAAGTAAGAAAACAAACAAACAAACAAAAATGTTTCTATTAGGGAGCGCAGCATCACACCATAATAATAATAAAAAAAACACTACTGACTGAAACTGTAAAGACCTCTTACTTCTTGAATTTGCAATACCTCTGAAATAATTAAATAAAGAATTAAAAAGTAAGAAGACTCCTGTCAGACCCTGGTTCCAATTACCTGCTGCACTCTTCATTCCCCCACTTCAGCATCTCAGGCAAGGATGGGCAGGTGCAGGGTCATGCCCTTGCCATGGGTTTCTATCCATTCATTGACAGGGACAGGGCACAGGTGGAAAGTCTGCTTGGCAGAGGTAGGGGGGAGGTAAGTAGGGAGGAAAGGAAGAGTCTTTTTGCTTTGTGCGTAAAAGAAGGGGTTCTGTCTAGTAGGTCTTCAGGACTCCTGAGGCACCACCTCCAACACCTTCTGACAAGTTGCTGTGGTTGAGACTGCATGAAGAAGCAGAGCATACAACTCAGGCAAAAACATGTGTGTGTGTGTGTGTGTGTGTGTATAGTACAATACTACAACAGTTTAATCAATAGTTTAACCAAAAATTAATGTTCCTCTTTTTTAAATGTAGTGAACTGAAGTGAAACTTGTCATTGTGAACAAACTCAAGCACCACAATGAAATGCAACCTCTACATTTAACCTATCACACATGCAGCAACGGGTAACTATCAACAGCACCCAGGGAGCAGTGTAGTGGGATGGTACCTTGCTCAAGGTTACCTCAGTTGTGCCCAGGCCAAAACTTCAGTTCATTAGGGCAAAGCCTGCCCATTATTCTTATTCCTCATCTAAACAATGGAGCTACAAGCCTAATATAGCTAAGTAATGGAAATTTAAGTTAAATGAAGGATGAAACTGTGAAAGATTTGCTAAACATCAATAAACTCATTTTTAGCCCAGTTTAGCCATCTCCAATTCCACTCACTAGCTAGGACAAACCAAACAATACCATTAACACTGGGAGGGGGAAGGTAAGTATGTGCTTCCTCCATGTGACATAAAGTTCCATCCATATCTTTATTAAGCTGTTGCTAATGCAACGTCATTCAACGTCAAACTCTAACTGCCAATTCTGTTTCATCGGCAGAAATCCACACTGGCTATCATTGCATTGAGGGGAGAAGGAGGACCACTCTACACTTCCAAAGAAATCAAAGCTAATTGTGCTCTCTTGGGCTCCGCATTTCCAGGGATCAAGCTAGAAATTTGCTAAGACAGCTGCATCATTCGGGAGCCTCAATAATCTATTTTTGGCTAAATGATCATTTTGAGACTAAACACGTCATAGTGAGAAATGTGCATAGGTGTATTAAACAATACATGTAAAATATGCATCTGAATCTGGTAGGAAGTAAACTATCAGAGACACTCACAGATGACCTGTAGGAGCCATTTAGGCTTGTTCTGCCACCAAACCCCCAAGAAGTAAACAGGTACACCGGTTATGATGATACCAAATCCGATGCCACACTCAGCAGGAGTCTTCCAGATGGACACCACGATGAGGAACAGACATGCTAACACGAAGGAGATCGGCAGCAAGATGTTCACCTACAGGCCAGACAAACAAGGGAAGACAGGCCATCAAACAAAATTCCCATTTTCCTGCTTCTAATCACAAGTATAATGGGTTTTACTCTAACCATCATTAATTACAGATCTTATTTTAAAGTAAAACTGTGTTGGACCGTAGTAATTCGGGATCGAAGTAATTTGAAATTTGAAAAAAATTTTGGGGGGGGATTAGTTCAGGATTTTTACATTAGATTATTCCTATTTGTCTGCCCCCCCCCCCCCACACACACACACAAAACACCCTACTACACACCACCACCACCACCACTACCACATCATACTGGGAGGGTGAAGCCGAGCATGTGCTTTCTCTGAGTCACGTGAAATTCAAATTACATCTTTTCAAACTGTCATTGGACATTGTAACACACTAAGAGGAGATCAAGTTTGCAATGAATGGCCAACTCTCTGAGAGCTGCACCACTCAGAAGTCAAATTATATATTAAAATTAACAGGAACATTTTGATTAAAGTTTAAAACCAATGCAACAGGCATTGAGGCCACACAGCAAAGCCAGCATTACATTAGGCTGTTAAAGGTCCAGAAAAGGTATTTTCTAGTAACAGTTTTTAAACCACTCATACATTTTCAGCTGATTTATCACTGAGGCACTGAACGATTAACAAGTGGCTTTTCTGAGAAGGAGCCTGTTGCATATTGGGGGGACAGTGGAAAAGGAGCAGTAATATATGACTGAGTGAATACAATAGATGAGCAAGGAGTGGAACTACTGGAATGTACTGGGAAGCCAAGCGGGAGAGAGAGAGAGAGAGAGAGAGAGAGAGAGAGAGTTTATCAGGGTTGGCCTCTTTCACTCCAGTGCCTTCAAACCTCTCCTGCTTAATATATCTCCATGCCAACCAGGCAGATGAGCCATTGAGTCTGTCCGCTAGCTTAGAGAGAGAAAGTGAGTGAGAGAAAAACAGAGTGAGAGACAGAATGTGTGAGAGAGAGAGCATGATAGAGAGAGATAGAGTCAGAATGAGAGAGAAAGACAGAGAAAGAATAAGACAGCGTGAGAGACAGAAAGAGAGCATTATAGAGTTAGAGTACATGAGAAAGAGAGCATGAGAAAGTGTGTGAGAGAGAGAGACAATGAGAAAGTGTGAGCGAGAGAGACAATGAGAGAGAGCATGAGAGAAAGAGAGAGATACAGAGTGAGTGAGAGAGAGAGAGAGAGAGAGAGAAAAGGGGTGCAGAGAGTACACACTACAAAGAGTCACTGTCTTCATATCATCATGCTAGCTGCCTTGAGTCACGATTGCATCCGCTGTCTAAGCTTCCCCAAAACAGTGCCCCAGTTTTCAACCTTATCCACACAGGTGTTTAGTCATGAAAGCTGGCTGTTTCTCGTAGGACCAGCTCACCACACACCTTGATTGGCCGCTCCAGCTCAGGTTTCTTGTAGCGCAGCCACATCATGCCAAGAATCGCCATAGCAATGCAGAGCCAGTTAAAGAAGCTGAAGAAATTAATGACTGAGAAGATATCGTTGGAGAAGGCATACAAGAGTGTCATCACACACTGTGGGAGAACACACACAAACACACAAATAATCAAAATGAACATTTTTACAGTTTGAATTAAAGTATTAATGATTTAGTAAGTAATTCCAAAGCAAACCATCTACTGAATTAATGTGTTAATAGTATTTAAGATATGTAGTCTTTATAAATAAGAGGAATTTTCTGACACGCTTCAATAGCTAGATCACCTGTCAGGTGCTGAGAGTTTTTAATAAAATGGGAAAACTGATTTTGGGTGCAGAGCACCAGCAAATCTTTTTTCTTTGATGTAGTTTTTATTATTTTTAAAAATAAACAATGTATTTTATTTTTTATCTTAAACTGATTTCAAGATTTAAACTGTTCCCTTTTCTTAATTTCCAAGTTTTATTTTAACCTAAACTAAAAGTTTTCAAATCTTTTTAAGTAGTTAATTTATATCAGTTATATTTAAAAAATAAATTCCAATCCATTTGCACTGGAAATCCACATCTGAAATACAAGGCTGCCTGTGGTCTCAATAATTAAAGGGCCTATATTCTATATTTTCCTTGTAATGTATTTGTTCAGTGAGGTTAAATAAATACATTTGGGTATTTTAGTAATAAATGTTTGTTATTGAGTTTTACATATTTCCCAACCTCTCTTTATTCTTAGATGTGAGCGAGATGTCCTGTTAAACTTCAGTGTGAAGGAGTGGGGCTGAACCGCAGTAGATTAAAATGGAGGATAAACACCCTATCCACATCATATATACCATATATACACATCAGCCATAACACTAACATCACTGACAGGTGAAGTGAAAAACATTGACTATCTAGTTATTTCATTAGAATGGCATCTGTCATGGGGTGGGATTTAGCAGTAGTTTCTCCAAAACAAAAGGCCCTGATAAGTGTTCCAGCTATGCAGTAGTTAGTACCCACTAAACGTGATGTGTGTGTGTGTGTGTGTGTGTGAAAAGCGAAGTGGTGAGTGTCAGTCTCTTACAGTGAAGATGAGTGAGGGCAGGGGGGTCAGCAGGTTTGGGTGGATCATAGACAGCAGGCTGGGAAGATGACCTTCACGGGACCCCACAAAGAACAGTCTAGAAGAACAGAGTGATGGACAATAAAATGAAAGAGAGCGAGGGTGTGTGGAGAGTGCCTGCTAGAGAGACAGTGAATTCAGTAGCATTCTGATCTGAGCCTGAGGCCTGAGATTTGCTGAGGAAAGGGGGCAACAGGCTGCTGAAATAACACTCACACACACACACACACACACACACACACACACACACACACACAAACACTAATCAAATCAACAGCCTATATGGCCGAATCAATCCGATTAAGAGACTCTGCAACTAAAGATCTCTAAAAGATATATTTGTGTGTATGCGTGTGTGTGTGTAGGTTGCTGTTGTGAGCATTTGTGTGTGTTTCTTTTACCTAGATGAAGTAAACAGTGAGCCATTAACTGATCCAAAACACGACAGTCCTACAAAGACAGGGATGATCCAGGCCATGGGGCCAAGGTGAAAGTTCCCAAAGTCCTGCAACACCCACACACACACAGTCAGAACAAGATTGATGCTTAAAAATATATGCATAAACTCTTGACACATACACACGTGGACAAAATTGTTGGTACCCTTCAGTCAATGAAAGAAAAACTCAAAATGGTCACAAAAATAACTT
>JBBPDA010113232.1:0-29948 GCA_037974385.1 Arnoldichthys spilopterus
ACACGTGCACACGTGGAGCAGCGGGCAGCTACCAACAGCGCCCGGGGAACAGTGTAGTGGGACGGTACCTTGCTCAAAGGGTACCTCAGTGGTGCCCGGGCCGGGACCCGAACCTGTGACCTTCAGGTCTCAAAGGCAGCGTCCTTACCACTAGGCCACCACTGCCCACATAATCAAATCTATGCGAAGTTCCTGTTTCACCACTAGTGCTCCAGGATCATTAAATGGTCTTGCTGGAACAAATATTAAGTGTAAAGGCAGCACAAATAATAAAAAGACAAC
Source organism: Arnoldichthys spilopterus (assembly GCA_037974385.1). NCBI lineage: Eukaryota > Metazoa > Chordata > Actinopteri > Characiformes > Lepidarchidae > Arnoldichthys > Arnoldichthys spilopterus. The sequence continues at coordinate 283 of JBBPDA010113232.1, forward strand.
TTCATCTTTTAAAATGAAATTGTCATTACAGTAACTTAGGTAGTTAATGTAAATGTTTTATACTTATTTTGTACAGATTTAGTTTTTAGCTGTCCTGCAGTTTTTTAAGATAAGCTATGGAAAAGAACAGCAACATTTGCCTAAATAGTTAAATTATTATGGCCAGCTATAGCTGTGTGCATTACTGGCTATCCCTGTGTTCTAAGCTCTACTGAGTAGTGATTAGTCATTGTCACATATGTAAGTCCTGTTGTTGGTTAACTTTTACATGTGGATGCCTTTATACTCTGTTTTTATTATTGATGGGAATAATGAAAAATGAAATAAGAGTTGAAATCTGCCTCTAAGTTAATGAATAATAAATATGGTGACTCATATCAGGCTATATGGGATTTTAAATTGCCCAAGTTATCTGAGCTTTATTACATACAGGTATAGGAATGAAACATGTATAGGATTATCTGAGCAATGCTTGCAAAGCACAAACAATGCACAGTAGAAGCACAGTTGAGCATGTTTTATTAACATGGACATAGCTTGTTACATTATCTTGTTTTCATTGTGATTGTCCATGATTTAAATCTCATTCCTGATTGGCATGGCACTTAGCATACATTTTTCAGCCTATATTCTGATTACATCACATACCATCTGTACTGTTTCCTCTGATTCCACATTAGTTTAACTGTAGTAAGTGACAAGCCCTTCTATTAGTGTGTTTTTACTGTGGGAGCATGCTGTTTGTACAGTGCATTCCATTAGCATGATACAAAATCAGCTTTATAATTATCAATGGAAACTGGAAGACCCTGAGGAAGCTCAGCGACAATCTGCTGTTTTTTTCCTTATCAGAGTGAAAAGGGAAATTATAGCAGATGTGATCTACATGCTCTCTGCTGTCAGCTTGTTAGGTGCAGTTAGAGAGCTGAGATAAGTGAGCTTAGTGTACACTAGGGTTGCATATGGTATGAGATTTTCATGGCATTATTACCTTCTCAGAAAATGTCACAGTTTAATGGTATCATGTTATCAGTTACAATAATCCTGAAAAGAATGAAGAGAGAAGGATTCTTTTGTTTGAAAAATGTACTTAAAGTGTTAAAAGAACTCAATAAAGAACAAGGTCCCTTGTGACTCTTACACTATTATATTTTATTACTTTTATATCTGTCTGCATGTGCACAGAAACAAAGCTATTTTGCTTCCATCTGCAGCTACTTGTTGATTGATTGACCACTACAGAGAAATGCCAAAAGAGGAAACTGCATTTTATGTCCTTATATTATTAAGACTGGAAAGCCATCCTCAAAAAAAATCCCACATTTACTTTTGAAATACCATAAATAGTCCTACATTGCTGATTTTGATTTCTTTTTTGGTGGATGGTGATATCTCTTTGCCATTTCCTCTGCTGGGTACATCCGTGTGTGGTACCAGTTGCAAAATCTGATAGGTGGTTGAGGAGGAAAGGAGATACACACTGAGGGTGACATTTTTTGTTCAGTTGCTTTTTTTCACTGTTATACTGGTACTTTAACAACACTGTAACCATAGTCAATATGCAGAGGTAGTACACAAATAACTTTAAGCATTGTAATATGTAAAAGAGATTATGTTCCCAGGCCTTCATCTGAAGTGTGCAAGGTAATGCTCGATGGAGATGGAGATTTCTCATTTATTAAAGGTAGATCATGTATTTTATATTGATACCTATGCTGATCATGTTGAGAAAATCAAAACTTCAGGAAACACAAACCATATGTGTTAACATTTAACTTCTGTGAGACAGCAGTTCCTTCCTAACTCTTAACTCTAAGAGCTAAATGAGGGTGTCTTAAAGTCAACCTCCAGGGCTTTACATCATAATGAGAAGTTGGTACGTGTGAAGAATCCCAATAGATCTACTATACTCTCTGTGCTGATGGCCTGGTGCAGCTCTGAGGTCTTCCAGCAAATCAGGACTGTTTTGAAAGCTTACCATGACGTTTTTTTGCAAAACAGTGTCTTATTTTGTTTTGTTATAAAGCTTCATTTCTTAATCATGCCAACGTCTCTATTTTTACATCTGATTAGATGTTCCATAGATTCAGTGAATTTTGAGTTTCTTGTGATCAGAACAATAATCTTTGAGTTACACACAGTGAAAGTAAATACTGAAAAAAACACTTTAAAAAACAATAATTCTATCACTATGTAAGAACAGTACATTTTCAGGCATTTTCAGGCAAAAAGTGCATATTTACATGCAATGAACTGTAAAAATGTAAATATATATGGTTGAAACACATGTAAAATTAGTTATATTTTGTCAAAGAAAATACTGTAAACAATCTCTATATACAGTGGTGCTTGGAAGTTTGTAAACCCTTTAGAATTGTCTATATTTCTTCATTAACTGACAAAATATTAGAATAAGAAAATCCCAATAAATGAATAAATGAGACAAAAATATGAAACTCTTATTTATTTATTTTAATTATACGTTGTTGCATATATTTGAATGCCAAAAGTATGGGAACATTTGCTGTCAGTATCAGGTGTGACCTCTTTGTGTGGCAATAACTGCAGCTAAACATTTTCGATAACTGTTGGGAGTCCAGCACATCAGCTAGGAGGACTTTTACCCATTACTGCATACAGCACGCCTTTAACAATGGGATGTTGCTGGTGTGTTATACATATGTGTGTGTGTATGTTTGTGTGTGTGTGTGTGTGTGTGTGTGTGTGTATGTGTGTGTAACATGATTGACACTGTGTGCTGCTAGAGGTCTGACTGTTGTTTTTGATTCAGTGGTTAAATTAGATTTTTAAGTAAAACACTAGACTGTGGTTATTTAGCAGGTGAATAAAATGACATTCAAAAACGAACATATCCACTGCAACAGCTGTATTTAGAAATGTGCCATTCGATATCTTTATTTCTCCTCTGGTCCTGCTCCTGCAGCAGCTATTTTTGTACAACTACAAGAACTATGTGTCCTCTGATCTCTCTCTCTCTCTCTCTCTCTCTCTCTCTCTCTCTCTCTCTCCCATCTCCTGTCCACCCTTTGCAGTCAGTAACATCACTCCTGTGTGATTTGATCACAGTGACTGATTCAGAGTCCAGAGCCATGGTGCATCTAGGCCTGTCAGTTTGAGTCTGTCATTTGCGTTCAACATGAGCTGTCAAATTTCCTACTGAATGTTTACATTTCTGCCTTCATCATGCAGATAGTGTATACAAAATATCTGCAAACTACACTGAGGTCAGACCACACCTCACTGGCCTCTTCAGTAGGACCACATGAACTTAGCCTATCTGCATCACACAGGCATTGACACTGAGTTCAGACTCATATATTTTTAACAGATAAAATAGGCCAATGTAAGGTTCCACTGATTTATCAGCACTGACACAAAACCTGCCTGCCTGATAATATCTCTGTATTTGTTATATAAGACAACCACATCCAGGAATGAGATGCTATTTTGAACACTGCTGAAGCATAGGGTGCTTTTGGATGCCAAGGGAGCTCTTGTTAGAGGTTATTTACAGTTTACCAAGGGCAATGTCCTAACCACTAGGCCACCACTGCCCACAATAAAGTAGGTAAGAGTAGTAACAATATTGTACTTAGAATAGGTACAACAAATAGTTGTGGAAACACAGCTGTTGTGCTTTGCTCGTTTATCACTTACATCCACAGACCACAGTGTCAGGTTCTAAGGCTTCGAAAAACATTTTCACTCTCATAAAATCAACATAATAAGTACAAGCAGTAAAAGCTAATCAGCTAGAGACACCACCACATCAGTAAACTCTGAGAGACATTTACAATTCTACTGTTTATTACTGCTTTATGGTTAAATTTAATTTGACATATACTACAACCACAACTTTTACTGAACTGTGTGTTTATGATGTTCTTTATTTGACAAAGATTAAGTTTTAACTCTCTCACAAGGTCACTGAGGCTACTCCTGTGGCTGCTTCAGAAATAGGGCATATCTGAAAATTACTGAAAGAAAAATATTTGCTGTTATTATTAGTAGAAATAGTGGTGGTAGTATCTCTGCTAATGCTTCTGGACACATTACCCCCTCGCTCAAGCATCACCTCCCCACCGTCATTGGTTGAACTGTTATTCATACGGTTATATACGGTTATTTTCCACGAATAACAGGATTCTGTTACCAACACAGGTCTATGTTGACCCACATAATGACTCCATATCTTTTCTGTGACTCATAATGAAATGTCATTATTTCAGTGTTGGTGCTGGAAGTTTTGTTTATGGTTGTTTTGCTGACTGGCTGAGACTAATGATCTGGTGAACTCCCTGTCTCAGCTTGGTGATTGTGTTGGCAAAAGAAAGTGAAGTATATAATAACACACAAATCCCTGCTAGTACTTGTTGCCATTGAGGATGTTAGAATAGAAGGTTTATGACACCTTAAGGCTAATTATTCAGTAACTACATGGACTTCAATGCAACTTGACTGGACTTTTTCTTAAGTTATAGACATGTAATAAACGTTTGGGCTTGGCAATGTGTTCTGGCTATTTAAGGGGTTAAAATGATCAAAAGTTTTTTATTTCTTTCTGGTAAAACATAACTGAGGGCATATTTTAGTTCATGCAGTTTTCCTGGATACTCAGAGCTTGTATCAATAACTTGCTGAGCTATTCTGGAGGAATGTGTCATCTGTCTTTCGTGTGTTGTCCATTTTCTCTAACACTCACCTTCAGAAATTTTGCTCCCACGCATCACCCTCACTTACAGCTTTCTACTTCCTTGTGACTTAATCGCTGTAGGCCAGACTCAATAGATCACAGAGTCAGTTTTATTGCCTGTCAGATACACAGTGACACACACCTCACTCTGTCCTTGGCTCACAGTACAGTACAAACAGGGGGGATGTGTGTGGATGGGTGGGGGGTTGGGGGACTATAGTGTTAACCCATTAGTGGTGTGTCACATTTACGGGGTGTTGTAGGAAGCAAGTGCAAGTGGAATTGATTTTATATTTTATGTTAAACAATTAACAAACAACAAATCAGACTCTGAAAACAAAAAGAGGGTGACCAGAAAACACGAACTAGACTTACTCAATACAGTGAACACAAATGAGATAGGAGTGGGCATAAACACGGAGCAAGGCAAGGTCTGAGACACGAGCGAACCAGATAAACATACAATAATCCACAAAGACTGAGGGAAACACACAAGGTTAAAAAGGGATCACAAATGAGCGACAGCTGACATGAGGGTGACGTGAGACGAGGAACAGCTGACGAGGTGGACAAGGGTGTGGCTAAACAGATCACGTGACACGAACACATGGAACTAAAACAACATTGACAGGAACACGTGAGACGAGACACGTTACATGGTGCTAAAAAGAAACACCTGGAGGAAGATTTTGCAAGGCATTAGGTTAATTGGTCAGTAACAGGTCAGTGACTTGATTGCATATAGAAAGAGCATCTTAGAGACACTGTCTGTCAGAAGTAAATATGGGCAGAAGTTCATGAAATTGCAAAAAAACTGTATCTAAAAATTGTGGAACAATTTCAGAATAATTTTCCTTAATGTAAAATTTTGAACATGTTAAACATTTATAATCAAATGATAATTAAAATATCTCATCCTCTGCCATACATAATATCACCAAAAAATACAGAGAATGTGAAGAATTTTTTGCGCAAGGAACAAGGCCAAAAATCTGTATTGGATGCCTGTGATCTTCAGGCCCTCAGACAGCACTGCATTAAAAACAGTCATGATTCATTCAGAGCCCATTGTTAGGGAAAATGGCATCTGTTGTTTCTGTACACATGGCACCCTAAAGTGGTTTACACTGAAAGTGCAAATGAACATTTATCATAGAAAATACAGAATACATGAAAAAGATTCAGTAGATTCAAGATGTTTGTCACATACACAGTTATACTAGTACAACGTGTAGTGAAATGTACACCTGAACACTCCTTTGAATGTGCAATGACTTAACTAGTTTGAGAATAAAAGAGATTAAACAGGAAAAGAAAAAGAGAAGGCTATTAAATACTTTATCTTGGTGTTACAATTCATATTTTTTGCAAAACATGGAATGCTGTAATAAGCTTTGGCATCTGGATTTAAGTACGAAGTCCAGTTTTAATAGTAAACAATCAGAACATGAAAAAATGACCGGAAACTAGGAATAAGCAATAACAGCTAGACAAGACAGCTCATTACAGAAAAACAGACCTAAATAGCATTTTACAAATGTTTGAGGTGCCTATCTGGCTTGAGCAGGGAAAGGATGCCAACATCATGGAGGAACTCAGCAGTTACAGCTGTATATCTACTCCATTGACAGTGAGGAAGCAGCTCAGCTGGGTGAAGTTATCTACATTACCCCGAGGTCCTTCCCTCAGAGGGTGCTATGTGACTTGAATTCTGGCTGGTTGGAGGGGCTCTGAGGGAGTCAAGAGGAGGGGATAGCTGAGGACTATTTCGGAGAGGAGAAACAGGTTACTGCAGCATCAAAGGCCACTAGTCATACCTCAGTGGCAGCCAAAAGGCAGAGGTGCAGAGAAAAGCACAGTGAACAAGCTGCACAGCTGAACTCCTTTAATAGATCCGAAGAGCACCTTGGCTGCAGCACCTCCTGTAGCTCCGGAGAGCATCTTGGCTGCAGCACCTCCTGTAGCTCCGGAGAACACCTTGGCTGCACTGCCCCTTGCTGCTCTGGAGAGTGCATCAGCACTGACCCCATCTGCAGCTACAGAAACATGTCGTCTCTGGTGCCTGAGACCCCAGTAATGTTGCCATTGAGCATGCAGAAGTTAGCTAACATTAAGGTGGCAGCTGCCTGGAACTGTAGGGCTCAGGGAGCATCACAGAGCAAGGGTGATGCTCAGTATAAGGCCTTATTTCTTGCTCAGACTCCTCCTTCGTTTCCTGCTTTTCCCATGTCTCCTGCTCTGACTATTTCTTTGTTTCCTGCTCTTACTTTCCTCTTATTTCATGTTTGGACATTGCCCTCATTTCATGGTCAGACTCCACCCTTGTCTCCTGTTTGGTGTCTATTTCAGTCCCCGGTCTTTTCTCATTTTCGGTTTGCTTCTATCCCTGTGTTGCCAGCTTAATTGTCTTTCCCTGTCATGGTACCTTATTTTTTTTCTCGTTCATACTGATGTTTCACTTTCATCCTTGTTTTGGGTCCTGTTTTTTGTTCTGTTTTTTCCTGTTTGAGTCCTGTGTCTTTCATGCCATCTTCTTGCTGATTCATGTCTGAGATTCTTTTTGATTTTTAAATCTGTGTATATTTTAAGGATTCAGCTTTGGTCAATTAGCTTCATCAGATAAAGCAGAAGAGATTAAAAAAAACAGCTAAAACACTTGTAATAATAGTCCAAAATGTTTCATTTATAAATCTGAAGCACACTGTTTGTCATCGTTCCACATAAATGTTTTGAAGCCATGAATATCATGAAAGTCACTGTGCATTCTCCATGTTTTGATTATTATGTCAGCACTATACTATATAAAAATGGATGGTTTTCAAAATGCATATAGGTTCAGCAACTGGCCCCACACAGTGTCCTACTGTGAAGTGAAGAAAATGGCAGAGAGAAATAAGACAGAGGTCTCCATGACTCCATCCCATTTCTTTGGATATCCCAAAAAGGAATGTGGGGTCATCCTCAATAACGGATATGCAGTTTGTAAAAAAATGTAAACTGCAGTTTCTGCTATTAGCATTTCACACCAAACGTCATTACCATGGTAAAAATAAATGAAATAATCACCCAAGAAGCCCAAACTACAAAACAAAACGCCACCATCCCTCAGCAAAAAGAAAAAATAAGCAAAAAAACAAAAGAAAACCCTAAAAATACTTGGTAACCGCTGACTCACAAACATACACATACTGTCCCTGATATAACCCCATAAACAAAAACACAAACCTTCCTGACTCGGGGGGCTGAAATAAGTGTGCGTATGTGTGTCTGTGTGAAAGTTAAAAATACAAAATGCAGTCAGAATCATTCTACACCTACAGTACAGTGGCAACTGTTTTCTAATGGTTTAGAGCACTTGTGTTCTTATGTCTCACTCTTTTTTATAATTTTTACAAATAAAACAGTCAGTTGATTTTTGGAAAAACTATTATTAGATTAATCCATAAAGAAAATAATCATTAGCTGCAGTTAGAAACAAAATAGTTCAAAAGAGCTAAACATCAGCCAACTACAACAGCAAAACCCTGCCTTTGCACAGTTGCATGAGAAATAATACTCTAATTATATAATATATGATAGCATAAGTGTCACAGGGGATATTTTTTTTTTGCAGTTTTAGGATTTAAGTATGTTTTCCAAACCCAAAAACGCTTCTTTCTGTTTTCATTCCTTTCAGGGTTAATAGTAATAATGCTACTAATAATTGTGAAACACTGTGATACCATGATATTTTCTGAGATGGTCACTGGTATGAAAATCTCATGCCGTTTGCAACCCTACCACAGACAATGCTGTATGTTAGAAACTACTTCATATACACCCATCAGACATAATGTTAAAACCGCTAAAAGGTAACATGAATAACATTGCCTATATAGTTATTTCATTACATTGGCACCTGTCAGGGTTTGGGATATTTTAGGTAGCAAGTAAACAGTTCTTGAGGGTGATATGCTAGAAGCAGGAAAAATGGGCAAGCATAAGGATTTGAGGCACTTTGACTGTGCAAGACAAGACAGAGCTTCTTCAAAACAGCAGGTCTTGTGGAGTGTTCTAGGTTTGCAGTAGTTAGTACCTACCAAACGTGATCAAAAGAAAGACAACTGATTAATTGGTGACAGGGTCATGGGCTCCCAAGGCTCGCTGATGCATGTTGGGAGTGAAGGCTAGCCTGTCTTGTCTGATCCCACATAAAAGCTACTGTGGTTTAAACAGTGAATGCTTACTCTGATAGGAAGGCATCAGAACACACAGTGCACCACAGTCAGAGTTGTAACCTATGTACAATATATTCCCCTCTCTGGCATCGTGTCCTGCCTCAACTGGGCTACCTAAAGTGAGGTTTCTGTCTGCTTTCAGCCTTTTTTTCAGTTTTGAGCATGTGTGGGGGCTGTGAAGTGCTCTGCCCTTTCTCCTCATGTGGGCCTGACCTTGTTTCTCATCTTCCTCCTTCTCCAATTTCCCTCCTTCACCTTCAAGCAAATTCTCTGAGTTTGCAGAGAAAAGCCCAATTATCTGTGTTGTGCTGCAGCCCACTCATATATTTGCAATTAGCACAAACAAGTCAAGACGATCAGTTTTCACAAATCGTCTTTAGTTCACTCTGCTAAATTCAGCTATAGATTGAATTTTAAACCTATAATTACAAATTTACCTTGTTTTCAGTCTCAGTTTGTGCCTCACCAAGGACTTAAACTGAAATGTGTTGTATTGTTCACATCCACATGAGCACAAACTCGCAGACACACTTGTGTGGTACTTGTACGCAGGCCTACAGTAATTACCCTCCTGCCACACTTGAAATGCAATGCCGGTCAGGAGTCTCTCTTGGTCTCTTATGCAGCCAGCATTAATGGAGCCTTTTGCTGCTGCCACTCACTCTTTCACAATCTCCCTTTCCTGTCTCCTCCCTCTATTTTTAATGCAGTGTGTGTTTCCTTTTTGCTAAGTCATTCAGCGTGTGCATTAGTGTCTGCTGTTCACTATTGATTTTGTTCATTTATGACCCCAAGCAGACATGAAGACTGTACAAGCTGTGAGCTGTAACCCAAAGTACAATTTCAAGATCAAAAGAGATCATCTAGGAGCCATCCCACTAAATAGCTGATCTTTCTTTATATGACACACATATTGGGAATATAGTGCTGTTTTCAGCAAAATCCCAGACATAATGCTGAGTGCTAAGGGAAATCTTTTTCGATCACTCAGCATTGTGAGTTCATGTTATTTACTAATGTTTATGGTCAAGTTTTAGGACCTAGACATACCAAGCTGATGAGGGAAAACTAGCACCAACCAAGGCCAGCAGATGATCATGCTATGTTAGCTTACTGATGCCCCTTATCTCTTGTAAAAATCTGGCTTCCATGCATCATAATGACAGCTGATGGGAAAAGACATGTACTTAATGTGCCTGCGTGAAGAGGAGCAGCTAGGGTGTAGAACTGTTAAACTGCAAAGTGTTAGTATGTTGTTTGAATGTATTATAAGCTTCAGTTTTCTGTGTTTAAACTAAACTTAGTATTAACCTCTGTCAGCTTGGCAATGGGTTGTAAAACAGCTAAGCAATAAGTGAGTGTCTTGAGCTTTGTCAGTGCATAAACAAAGCACCTTCATAGCTTTCATGCATATGTTTATTTATAACTGTTACATTTTTTCCCATTAGAAATGTGATTTCAGTACAGCTTATTTAATTCAGACACATGAATAGCAAATTTAGTTCAAATTCACATTCCTGGTGATACTACTTCTACTAGCATTCAACAATGAGAGTGGCATTATTCTCTATCACATTTAGCTGCCAGAGCTCTTCTGCCAGTGGTTTAAGACACACAGCACAAACTGTGGGTAAAGGTTGGCCACTTATGCTCACCAATGACCTAATTGACCAAGGCCTACTTACCCTAGAAGCCCTTAAGGTTATTTGTATGTGACTTGTTTTATATTTGTTATTTAAGATTTTTAAATAACTGCTGTTTCTGTTAGTTTAATAAATGTGGCACTTAACAGCTCACATAATTAAATTTCACTATTCAAAACTGACAAATTACAGTATTATCAGTCAGTACACCATTGTGTAATTCAAAATAGAACTAGTTTCACAGAGAATACAGTACAGCAGGGGGATAAATGTACTTATGTGCTGATATGCCAAGAATGTAGCCAAGCTGGTCACATTCCATTTACAAACAAATAAACATATACAAACACACACACAGATCTGCTGAAATTCTGTGCTTGCCTACATGACAAATAGATTTAGTCAAGGACAATGAAGACCAGTGCAGCATCAGTCTTAATCATTCACTGCTCACTGCTTAAAAGGACTGGACACACCAAGCAGATGAGGAAGAAGAAGCAAGAAACTAGCGCCACCTAAAGACATCCAATGATGTGCCTGTGTGAAATAGAACAACTCTCCATAGCAGGAACATGACAATAGTTTGTAATGCTCAGACATACCAAGCTGACTGTCAGCCCTGAAACGTTCCCAGGCCACTGGCGAGTGTCAATGGATGAACATTGCCCATGGTTCGCGCAGTGTATCCCTCACTGTCATTCCAGTCAGCTCTTGTCAGTGCTAGTTTGGCCACCTGAGCTTGTTGAGTCTACATCAGTGTGAGAGAGCAAACAAGGACAGAATTAAAAGAGAGCAAGACATGCAAATGGCATTTTTCAATGCTATTTTAATGTTTTAACAGAAAGTACGGTCATGTTAATTATTTTTTCTATTCAAATTTCAGAAATTTTACGCAAATTATATATCCTTCTGAAAGAGAAAAAAATCCTTTTGTAAATAAACATGGACAATTTGAGCTCTGAAAATGCACTGACATCACACTTGCATAAAATAAAGCATTGGATATTCATTTGTTTCATGGACTTTTTTACTTTTCCTGGACCAAGAGAAGCTAGTTTAAACACAAACATATATTCTTTGTATGTTGCAGTATTAAGCCCCACCGCTAGTGTGGTAACAGATCTTTGACATAATGTTGACCACTTCAGGCTGCCACTTGTGCATCAGGTTGGCTGTCTGACTAGCTGCCTCCTCATCCTCATTACATTGAATTTGATCATCACAGTGCTTGTGCTTGGCTCTCACACAGATGTGCACACACAGGCTGTTGATTCCTGTTTCATAGTGCTAGGCTGACACTTTACTTTTGCTGTATGCTGAGTTAATCTCTTTAGGCTATCGATCGCATGGTTAGTGCTAGGAAATTGGGGTTAATGGGTGAAGTGCAAGATCTATATTTGGAACCATGTCTCAAACAAGGCTTTGAACATCACTGTTAAAGTGTACAGAAATATGTCTTATTATGTTTTATCAGCATTGTTAACATTGGTTTCCAGTGTTCCACTAGGTTTTAACTGTACTTTAGCTTTGTCTTTCCTTTCATCTCTCACTTTCTTTCTGCCTTTCTTTTTTTTTTCTCTAGTGGTGTTTGTGTGCTGTTCTCCAGACATTTTCCGGCAGTTGATGGTGGAGTTTCAGAAGGCACTTCTTCCTCATAATGAGTTTGTCTTCATCTACATCGATGTGTTTGGACGCACTCTGGCTTCTCAGCCTGCTCGGCCTTGGGCCAGAGGTGACAGTGACGATGCTCTTGCTAAGGAGGCCTACCAGGTGAGAGAGAAACAACCATGTTTTTACTCAGAGCTTTAATCAGGCCTGGTCCAAATGAAGCATGACAAAAGTCTGGATACAACCCAAGTCTGACCAATCCCACAGCCCCTCAGACCCTTTTTACACTTGATATTAATATTCTTAATATTTTTTTTCTGTGCTGAACTACCCCTGAACCAAAGAGAAACAGATCAGATCAGCAAGTTGTAATGTTTTACTTCTGTAACACACCTGATCCAACTAACATGAATTACTAAACTGAAGTGGGTTGGTTAGAGCAGAAAAACACTCATTTAGGCTGGCCAGGCTACTCCATGGTCAGAACTGGAAAGGTGTGGGCAAATGTATTAAAAGGAAGGAGGAAACAATCTGATAAAAGTGAATAATGGACTGTGACGAACCTAAAGGTGAAATTTGATCCACAAGCTAAATAAAGGCAAAATGATGAATTTAACCTCAAATGGTGAACCCGACACAGCTCAGCCAGAACACTCAGGTCCAATCAAGTTCTGATAAATATTTCAAGCTCGGTCACTTCAAGGAAAGATTTATCAACTCAAAGTGACTGGCACACTGTATAGTTTCTGTAACATGTGGTACATTTGAAAAGTGTCAGAGAGAGTGGAGTGAGTAAAGCCCATTTGCTAGCTGAATTGCTCTCTATTGAATAAAGCAAATGAAGAGAAAGAGAGAACAAAAGCGAGAGGTTATAGAAAATGGGAGATGAGACAGACATTAGAAAGGTACATAGTATCTGTGGGAGGAGAAACAAAAGAGTACCAGGAAGGAACGAGAAAGAGAGAGAGAGAAAAAGAGAGAAAAAATAACAGTGCAATATATTTTGTCATTTAAAGGTGTATGCCGCCAAATCAAATGGGTTTTAGACAGCAGGGGAATGTAACAGTGGATGAAGAGTTAGAAAAGCACAGCAGTGAGCAAGTTTAGCATAATGGTGTAACCTGCAGCCCGACTGTGATTATGATCAAATCAATCATAAAGCATGCACACAAACAGTGGACAATCAGCGGCTCCAATAACACAAGAGCCCTACAGACAGAAACAGCCAGGAATATACACAGCAGCCAATCTGAACATAACGTCTCACTGCCGGAATCAAAATTTGGCTTTGGGCTTAGACAAAAGTAGTACCCAGTTTTCACAGTCAAACTACCCTTTTCTATTGCAAGTTTAGTGCAGGAGACTCTCTCACCTATCATTATTCTCATGTCTGGAGTAATAGGAGTTAATAGGCAGGGGTGTTCTAGTGTTTAGGACCTTCCTTTTGTGAACAGAAGGTTGCAGGTTTAAGTCCTGACCCAGGTACCACTGAGGGACCCTTGAGGTACTATCCCACTACACTGTTCCCCATGTGCTTTTCATAGCTACCTGCTGCCCCACATGTGATGGTTTAAATGCAGAGGTCACCTTTCGTTGTGGTGCACTTTTTGTGTGATTGTGTGTTTACTTTCACTTCATGGAAAGCATGAATAGAATTTATTCTCTTTGTCCCTGTGATTTGAGTCACTCATTTTCTGTGATCCCTACATTATTCATTTTTGTAGCAGTGGCTGTGTTTTATGGGGGGGAATCTCATCAGCACCTAGACAGTCAGGCTTTCTCTGTCTCATTTCCCCTGGATTAAGTGTGTTCTGTCATCTAACACAGATAACTGAATTATCCATGCTCCTCCCACATTTTTTATGCACTCACTTGTACGTTATGCCTAATTAGAAAATGGTGCACAAAAGTTAGAATAACAGCTGGATTTAGAGTGTAATCATTCTCACATAATATTATATTATTTTTATAATTAGGCCAACATTGGCATGGTGTCAGTTTCCAGCCTATCAGTTTTGATTGCAGTTGTCTAACTTTGTGGGATAGCATTTTAAAAGAAACATAGCAAACCAACATGTGCTAAAGTTTCTCATAGGATTTTTGCCAATGTTTTGTAAAGCTTGTCCAACCTGGTAACAGTTGCTATGACCGCTGTGAGCATAGATAAGCCAGTTGCAACTTGTTTTTGACCTTATCCTAGAGGCACTGAGCAAATGTTTGTTATTGTATCTCCATTTTTTTCTCTCAAAAGGATTCAAACAGCACCTGCAATGGAAACATTTGACTCTGTTTCTTTCACTCCCCATATTTCCTCTTCTATAATAGTGCACTTTATTCAGACAGATTGCTAAGCTTTACTGCCTTCTATGGAGCAAAGCTCAATTAGTCTGTTCCTGTAATTTAGCTGTAGGGCTTATAAATGTGGCTTCCATTCATTTCCATGACCATGAGAACCATGCAAGTATTATACCTATTATATGGGACTGACTAATCAAGTGGCGGAACTAACTCTTTAGCTTAGAACTGTGTGACTTTCTTTGTGAGGTTTGATTCTTCCCTTTTGACTAAGGGGGCCGAGTACAATTTTATCTGAGTGGGTTCTCCTTAGAGATTCATAAAGACACTAAATCTCTTCCATGACCCAGTGATAACACAGTCTTGTTTTTTTGAAGAATTCCCAGAGAAGCAATGAAAAAGCAACACAGGAAGCACTTTTAGACTTCAATACTGAAACTGTTAGGGGTTTATTTAACAGTTATTAATCAACCCTTGCATCTCCCAGTCTAGAAGTGTTGCACAGGGTAAACATTTTCTGCACTCCTCCCACTGTAGTGGGTGTATCCACATACAAAGAAATTCTGAATCATGAAATGTTTTTTTTATATATCTTATATACAACTTATATCTTATTGTATATTTTCACAGTGTGTTTGAAATATGTTGTTTTAAGGATGTCTTAAGCCACTGAGTGAGTATTAGAGGAAAAGTGAACAAGTGTTTAACTCTCACGTGACTCGAGTTGTCAAGTGTTTTGGACCAGTATAAGCTCCATTGTCCAGTGTCTGGTTGGTATAAAAGGTTGAGTCAAACTCTTAGTTAATTTTATTTGTTGTACAAGCAAGTATATACAAACATGTTCATGCCTCTGAGTCAAATTAGCATGTGCAATTTGATTTATCTAGAGCAGAATGCAATGTTATGGCTGTCACAACATTAAAAAATGCTATTGGTGGTGTACTGATGTGAAGTGCTGTCTAGTATGTGTGTATGTATATGTGGTCTGAGGCATAGCCACAACTGAAAATCTTTTCCCATGTGGAATATGGTCACCTAGGGCGGCACGGTGGTGCAGTGGTTAGCACAGTGAGAAGGTCCTGGGTTCGATCTCCGGGTTGGCCACAGGTGCCTTTCTGTGCCGAGTTTGCAAGCTCTCCCCGTGTTCGCGTGGGTTTCCTCCGGGTGCTCCGGTTTCCTCCCACTGTCCAAAAAGGCTGCAGTAGGTTGATTGGATTGGAAAAATTGCCCGTAGGTGTGAATGTGTGTATGAATGGTTATCTGTCTGTGTGTTGCCCTGCGATGGGTTGGCCTCCTGTCCTGGGTGAACCCCGCCTTAGGCCCGCAGTCAGCTTTCCGTTACCCGGAAATGGAAGAAGCGGTTGGAAAATGGATGGATGGATGGATATGGTCACCTCTGACTGGAGAAATATAGACTACAATGCTGCCCCTCATGCATCTGTGAGTGTGTCTGGACCTCTAGCACTTGATTTTTAGTTGTGGCTGTGCCTCAAACTGCATATATCATATAGGAGAGCATTTCAGATCAGTACACCATATGGTGATATTGCATTCTGCTCTAGACAAATCAAACTGCACATAATAAATCAAGTGATCTTCATTTCCATTTCCCAGTATAACTTGCATACACTTTGAGTTGAAATGTCATTCCTTAGACCCAAGGTGCAACACACATCAGCAGCATCTTACACAGGACTACATAAAAGGCAGATACAGGACAGTGTAAAATAATAATAAGTGGAATATACTATATACAATAAATAAAATGCTAAATTAATGCATGACATCAACTAAACAGAACAATAAAAGGGGAGCTACTGCAGACTGTTAACTGTAAACTGTGTAAAAACAATAGAAGTAAATGTCTCTCAAGCAGCATTTATGAATTTTTGTAGTGATGGTTAAGGGGTGAAGGATCACTCTGTGGTGGTTATTGGAAAGGGTCTAGATTAGTCCAGGTGGATGTTAGAGGTAGTGGTGCATTTAGTAATATGAGCATCTGGTGGAAGAAGCTGAGTGTCTGGTGATGGTAAAATGTATGCCTCAATACCTTTTTCTAGATAACCAAAGGGTTAAGATGTGAAAAGATAGGAACAGCCCCAAATGTAGACAGATGCAATGTTTGTGGTTGGTAGGGAGACCTTGATGATTTTCTCAGCTGTCCTCACAAGACACTGTAGGGTCCTGCTATCTGATATGGTGTAATTTAAATACCATGGAACAACTGGTCAGGATGTTCTCTGCTGTCCCTCTGTGGAAAGTAGTGAGGATGGAAGAGGGGAGTTTTGATTGCTTCATCCTCAGCAGAAAGTAATGTTGCTACTGGGTTTTCTTTGCTAGCCAGGTGGCATTTAAGTGAGTGATTATCTGTCTCTGTGAACACACCACAGTACAGTAAATGGTGCACCACAACAAAATGAGATCTCTGTGTTTTACAGAACTGTGTAGGAAAAGTAGGCAGCGCCCAGGGAGCAGTGCTTGGGGACAGTACCTAACTCTGAATTGATGTACAGTGGAGAGTGATCACCATTTTTATTCATAAACTCCAGTCCATCCTTTTTCCTAAATGTATCCAACAGTTTGTACATATATGTACATAAAAGAAAGTGTTCATTCTAAATTTAATCAGCTTTCTTGTACGTCAGATACTTTTATACTAGTGATTAACTAATTAATATCTTAGAGGTTTTGTTTTAAGCACTTTGAAACCCAACTTTGAATCTTTCGCATTAAGGGTACTAGGAAACCATCCAAGCTAAATGAATGCTGTTATCCCAGGAATGGTTTATGACTTTAGAAGTTTGTTTTGTTTCTTACCCTGCCTTGCTTTGCCTTGCACTCTCTGTTTGTACTTTTTTGAAAAGTTTGATGAATGTTAGGCTTCACTGCATGTGCACTTTTCACCAGTCTTGAATTCCACACTTCTAGACTTTAAGTGACTGTTAAGTCAGTTTTCATTGTAGTGCATGTAGTTACTGAATACAAAGCCTTAGGATGTTATAAGGGTTTATTATTGCCTTCAGAAAATGTAAGATAGAGCCTTGTTTCAAATATTTCATTGATCAATTCAAAAAGAGTTTCAGCAGCCAGATGTGCTAATTAAGCTGTTAATAATGTGAATATTTTTCAGGGTTAGATCCAATAGCAGTGAGATGAAAAGTGTTTTTATTTTATTTGTTTGTTTATTTGTTTGTTTGTTTGTTTGTTTCTTTATTTGTTTGTTTTTGCTATTGTAACACTTTGGTGTTGAGTATTGTGATAGTTGCCTTGGTATCAGTCAAAATTCAAAGTTCTAGTATTATGCCTACCCTAATTATGACAGTGTTTTTTCTACTGTTTAATTCTCAGAGTGTGAAGATTTTGACATACAGAGAGCCACAGAATCTGGAGTATAGAGACTTTGTTACGGATCTGAAATCTGATGCAAAGAAGATGTTTAACTTCACTGTGGAGGACTCTCTGGTAGGATACTTCAGCCCCCCCCCCTCTGTGTGTGTGTGTGTTTGTTCATGTACTCAAATCTGCAATTTGTGAATTCTCTTGACCCCTTGACCTCAAGGTACATAGAAATGACATTTTAACTGATCAACTTGACTGATTTTGATAATATACAAGTTTTTAATTTGATGTCTGCAACACATTCAAAAAATGTTTAGATACAATAGAAATGTTACAGAACTTTGAAATTACCAAATTAGTTTGTAAGAAAAATGGACAATGGATAAATTTGTTATTAGTAAAAGGTGCAAAAGCCAAAATCTGTCATGGTATGGGTGTGCATCAGTGCATATGGCATGATTGATTTGCATATATGTAGGAAGGAAGCACTGACACAGAGGTGAATATTTGAATTTTAGGCAGAACTGTTGCCATCAAGGTGATATCTTTTCTGAAGAAGTCCATAGTTTTTTTCAGCAAGGCAATAACTGTCTTCATACTGCATGTGCATCAACAGTGTAGCTTTTTAGACACAGAGTGCATGTGTTTTACAGGCCCACCAGCTGTCTAGTTCAGAAAATGTATGGCTTTTAGACATTCAGACATTCAGACAGTGAACATGGACCGCTCAGCAGCTAAAGTTTTGTTTCAAGCAAGAATTCACAAAATTCTTTTTATCCATTTTAGTTTTCAGTTATTTTCTTTAGTTCCCAAATGATTAAAAAGTGTAATTAAAAGTAAATATTATGTAATACAGTGGTTAACATAGAATGTTTTGAGTGCATTACAGGCATCAGATCCAATTAACAAATGACCAATTCTTGTTTTTGTTGCATTTTCAAAATCTACCAACTGTTCTCTGAAATGCTGTGTGTGTTTTGTGTGCATGTGAGTGTATGTATTTTATGTGCTATCACCAAGTCAACATGGATATTTTGTACAGTGCAATAGTCTTAGGCGCCAATGCAAATTTGCCTCAGCAGTAAGTGTCTTTCAGCCAACAAGAACACAAATAAGCATTAGAATAAATGCAAACAAACAAGCAGTAAAAAATATCTACATTTTTATTGTTTTTTTTGATGACCTGATTTTATTTAATAAAGGACTGGTTGAGCCAAACCTGGTATTTGAGGGTAACTGCAAATAATACATTAACATACATAAAATCACAATTTACTTTATTAATGTTATTTGTATTCTAATATTAGTGGATTTTTTAAAAGTAAAAAACACTTACTACCCAGCTAAACAGCTTTAACATATAATTTTCTCAGGTGTGTATGACTTATGCACAGTACTGTAGGTATTACAGTATATGAGTCTCAGCAGCCCAGTATAGACGCTCAGTGTGATTCATCGTCCTGGTAAACATTCAGAATAGCTATGACCTTTTAAACAACATTGTCTGATTCTAGTGGCATGGATGCGAATGCAACTCTGCAGAGGGCTTACCTTCAGCATAGTCACACCTCAGTTCCTTCCTCAAGAGTGTAAAAGTACTTTTTACACTTTTGTCTGAGTTATTCTTGCCATATCGGCATGCCCTGTATTTCCAGGAAAACCAGAGAAAAAAGAGGGCCAACTTAGAGGGCCAACAAAATGATCCTGTCTTGTTTTTTACTTAGAAGGCATGTGTTTTTGGTTGCTGAGATTAAGGTTAGTGTTAGGTTTAAAATATCATTGCTTTTTATAAGTAGATATTTAAGAGAGTTTCATAATGCTATATGTCTTTTTGCAACAATTTTGGATATAAAGATATAAAGTGCACCATACACAGAGTTGTTCTGGCAACACAAAGGGGTCCTACACAATATTAGGCAGTTGGTGTTAATGTTATGGCTGATTGGTGTATATGCTAGACAAATGGGACATATAAGCGATAGCAGATGCAGTTTAATGTTAAAATGTAATAAAACCCTTAATTTGAATTGCACACACACACAAACACACACACACAAACACACACACACACAAATACCTTTTTGTTAAAGTGAAAGTGACAGGTGAGTTTGAGGGTGGATTTTAGTATCTTAATTTAATATATGAAATGACAATGCATGTGACAACTTTCCTCTTTGAATATCTGCACTTGTTCTTGCCAACCTGAGAACACATCTAGTTTGAATGCCCATCTCTCAGCTTTCAGTAATGATGCATTCGACCATAGTTCACTTACAGCTGCCTGACAGCATGTTTTGGCTGCTGTGTCAGTGTTAATTTACCTTTCTTTTGAAAGTAGGCCAGATAAATATACTGCATTCATTCAGGGTTTTGCTTGCCCCCCTCAACCCCCAACGTGCACTGTGACAAAAGTTTTTTTCCCCTGATTGTAAGCAGAGCTATGCATAACGTAATCTCATCCATCTTTCTGACATACAGGTCATGACACTTAGTAAAAACATGGAGGAGAGGCCCACACTGCAAGTTTACCTTTAGCCAGACCAGAATGACCCAGACCACACTGCCTATTTAGATCTTTAATCAACTTCAATTCTACAACCCTTAGTTAACCCCTTTAACCTTAAGACCTGCACACTCCTGTGATTGCACAGCTTCATAGTACTCCCCAAATAATTTGCTTGCTCTGATTTGAAGTAGTTATTGAGTAATAAGTCTTAAGATTAATAACTGAATAATAAGTCTAAGGTCCATGGGTGTATTGGAGCAGAATCGCTGAGTTCCACAGCTTTATCAGTAGAATCCTAGACGTGAATTGTAGAATGCTTACACATTGCTACTCAGACTGATGGAGGACTTTCTGCCTGAGAGCATCTACTTATAGCAACTGACAGCTCTCTGCTTCAAGTGTTTTTCTGGCTTCATATTAAATTATACCAGAAGATAAAGTGATTTTATGAAATATATAGTTGACATAAAAGAAGTGTCATGGATAGTACTTGTGTGGCTACACATAAAGCTTTCTTACTCCACAAAAAGCACATGTACAAACCTACAGTGCTGTTCAAAAGTTGAGAATCACTTGCCGTATTAACAATTTCTTGCTTTTTTAATACAAAAATATGTAATAAGATAATATTTATGTTAATATATTATTAAATATTACTATATATTAATTGTATTCAAGCATTATGTTTAGTACTAAACAGCTTTTTCAGTCATTTTATAATTTTCTCTGTTCATCATTCTCGACAAATTTCACTCATGACCTGAGCTCTGTTCTACAGCTCCAAGTTCTGGTAAAGTAAATATGAAAGGGCACCAACTGCAAACAACTTTAGTGTTTCTTGTGTTCACAAAGCAAGTAAACTTTAAAGGGGATTCTACTCTTTCTGATCCTCTTCCGTAATAAAAATATCTCAGACTGATTGTTCACAGCACAGTTCCCTTAGCAGGTAGTGCTGTTTAATTTCATCATGTGACAGATCTGACTGACTGACTCATATGCATGGAAAACTACTCCAGCTGCACCAAGACAATAAAACACATTAAATGCTTATGTCATTTGTGAATTCATATTGAACATTGTATTTTATTTTATTGTTTCTGGTCCTTTAAGAGACAGCAGTGCTGGCATATTAAAGCAATTAACCAATTCTGTCATATGCTACAGTGATCTGAGTATGATTAGGGAGTTTAACTCTGTCACATTGCACATAGTATCTCCTATTAATCAATTGTAAAATCATGGTAACACAAACCTCTGATGGGTCTTTGCTTTAATATGCCATTATGGCTGTCCCTTCATACCTGCTAGGTGCTAAAAAATGGTGGCTGTGTATGCTGTGTAAGCCTTGAGTAAGCCTTGAGGTTTTTTAAGCATAAAGCAAAACAGGAAGTCATGAGATTTGTACATGACCAGCATATAAAATGTTTTTGTATACTTGTCTGTAACCAAATTGGTTTTAAATGCATGGAAACATTGATTCTAGACCTATAAACAGATATTCCAAACTTGAACAGTAACAGTAGTGTACCTGCAAATATTTCACCATATAGGAATGCTCCTCCAAGGAGGAAAAAAGAAATACATTTTTATTTAAGTTCTTGCATGACAGACTAATGGTTTGTGCCGAACAGTACCTGGTGTATTCCTTGTGTGTGTTTTGTCATTTGAGTAAAAGAAGGGTTTTATAGCACTGAATTTAATTTTAAAAATGTGACATATAACAAATTAATTAAGCTTTAAGTTTTCCACTGAAAGTGAAATTAATGACATTAATATCATAGTTTGTTTAACATTTTCTAATTTGACTTGTTGAATTTACTTTGCAGATGAACATCATCCCTGGAGGCTTCTATGATGGCCTGATGCTGTATGTTCATGCGCTGAATGAGAGCATGGCAGAGAGCCAGGGCCGTCCCTCCAGCAAAAGTATCACCAACAGAATGTGGAATCGAACATACTATGGTCAGTGCAAACGTCTTTCTTTACCACTTCAATGCCCACTAGGCCAAAACACATATAGCATCCACACTCTTAAAAATAAGGGTGCTTGAAAGGGTTCTTTTTGTGATGCCATAGAGGAACCATTTTTGGATCTGTAAAAAAGAACCTTTAAATGCATTTTTTTAAAGTAAGATATGTTAATGTAAAAAACCCTTTTAAAGTAAAGAACCTTTGCATAATGTGAAGCTTCCTTATATTTCTCTACACACTTACACATCTCATTTTCAACAATATTCATTTAAGGAACTAAAGTGATTTTTCTATGGCATGAAGTGTCAGTTTACATTACATTTACATTTACATTTTACATGTATTCATTTGGCTGATGCTTTTATCCAAATCAACTTTCAAGACAGAGGAAACAATCAAGCATTAGAGCTGCACAGGGCAACACTGAAGTGAGTGCTACAAAGAGTCCAACACATTTCTCTTAGTTGTAAAATACAGGCAGTAGGAGCTACAATAAATATTGAAGACAAGTCTTACAATAACTACAGACAACAACTACTACAATAAATACAGATGACACAATAAAAACTAAGTGGAACATTACTTTCTGGAAGACATTCAGTCAGTTATCAGGTAACGGTAGGTCATATGTGTCCGATAGGCCTATGTGCTGAGGTGGGTGCAGAACAGTTAAGACTTGAGATGCTTCTTGAATGTGGAGAGAGACTCAGCTGATCTTATGTCACTGGGCAGCTCATTCCACCATTGAGGAACAATGAAGGAAAAGAGTCTGGAGTGGTGTTTGATCCCACATGGAGCTGGAATCTCCAACCTCTGTTCCCTCGCTGATCTGAGGGATCTGGTGGGTGTGTAGGACTAGATCAGTGTTTCCATGTAGCCAGGAGCAGATCCATCGATGATCTTGTAGGTGAGCATCAAGGGGAGCCAATGCAGGGACTGAAGTAGCGTCGTCACGTGAGCGCATGAGCAGCTGCATTCTGAATCCTCTGCAGTGGTTTAACTGAGGCTGCAGGTAGACTGGCCAGGTTTCCCCTTTTTCAGTTGCATATTTAGCTTAAGCTTGTGTCTGGAAAAAGGTTTGTTGGTTTTGTATGACACTGGCTAAAAATGATGCATTTAAATGTTTCAATGATATAAACGACACACATCTGCTGTCTTTCTGTTAGCTAATTCTTGAAAGAATTGTGTTATAGCACGTTATTCACTTGAAACATTTTCTTAATTGTTTCTGTAAGTTTAGTAACGTGCAAGGTTTTGTTGGATTCTTGAAAATAATGTAAGTGCAATGTCAAGTTTTTTTTATAGAACTTAGATTAGAGTTTAGAATTCTATAATTAGAATTAGATATAAGATTCTTGAAATGTTGTAATGTTCTGGATCTTGTGTTTAGCCTCTGGATTTCCACTCAGCAATGTCTTCTATACTTCAGCATTATTATTAGCAGTTATTCTAAAGTCTCTAATTTTGCTTTTCAGACCTGTGCGTTATCTTTTGAAATGCTTGTCTGAGTGGGAATTTCACGTCAGGTCCAAATATTCAAATCACTATCACATTTTGGTCTAGTTTACATAAATTTTCACATAGATTTATCCAGCATGAGCCTGATTAAAATTTTCTGTTTAACAAACTAAGTGGAATAGATTTTCTCTTTACTTACATCTTTTCTACTTTTTTTACCTTCCATTATTTTAATCGGGAGAGCTGGGTACAAAAAATGTAAGCTCTACAGTAAGTTCAAAAACAAGTTGTATATTTGTTGGATGACTTCAAATTAACATGACCATGATGTTTTGCAGCCTGTTTAGTGCAGATAAGGTGGTGGGTTGTGATTATTACAGTGTGGAATTTCTGTCGCGCTCATCTGTATGAGTGAGGGCTTCTCTCAGGATGTTTTCGCATACTGACAAATGTGAGAATTACTGCAAGGCTAACTGTCTACTTTACTCCCTTCCCTCCCTCTCTCTCTGTGCGTCTCTTGTCTCTCTTCCTTCGTTGCTTTGGAATCTTCTTCTCTTTCAGTCCCTCTTTCTCTCTCTCTCTCTCTCTCTCTCTCTCTCTCTCTCTCTCTCTCTCTCTTTCTCTCTCTCTCACTCTGTCTTTGCCTCCTTCCTATTTCCAATGTCAGACACTCATTTTAATATAGATGAGGGGATAAAGGAATGCACATGAACAGCAGATTCCTTTTTGCATTTGTTGAATGTAATGGATGGATATCTGTCTCCACTCTTGAGTCATTGATTTGGACGTCATGTTGTTCTTCTAGAGCTGAATGAATTATTGAGTGGTCAGTGTGTGTGGGCTGGGCAGGTGCAGTGAAACCCCTCCTGCTCACGTATCAGTGCATCACTGGAGATCAAACGGCAGAGTTCGATAAAGCAAAGCCTGCACAGGTGGAAAAAGAATCTGATTAGCCCCTAGCCTGTTCCCTGCAGAGTGAAGTGGCTACTGCTGAACCTTAAAGGACAACCAGGTAGATCTGTTGCACAAACATTGGATACACATTCTGAAATCTATTAGAAAACAGAGCAGCCTTCATTTGCAACTACTGGTGCACTTTGCCTGTGTGTGTGTTTGTGCTTGTGGACAGCATGATATCAGTATGTGATGGTTTCAATTAACTCTTACATGTTTTAGAGTCATCACTCAGAGCTTTGCCTTAGAGTTTTTAGAGCAGGGGAATCCTATGCTTTTTCTGGAGATCCTCCACACTGCAGAGTAATGGAGGCCATTAGGGGGATCTAAATATTAAAGCTATATTTCAGCGAAGCTAAAAATCTTCAGGGTGATAGATCTTCAGAGCCAGCCTGCTGCATAGAGGGCTGTGGTGTTACCCACGATGCTACTGAAGCTTAAAATCAGCACCTTTACATTCAGCTAATTGCATTTTGGATTAGAAAAATCTGAATCTGAGTATCCTTAAAATACACAACACTCTCTTTGAAAGAAAGGGTCTGTGTGGAGATACTGTTTCTTCCACTGTGCTTTCTGTAACCCACCTCCAGCGGCAGTGGCCAAGACACTAATCAGTTCAGTCCAGAGCTTCTGTCTGTGTCTCAGTAATGACACTTTGTCTATGAAATCAGCTTTTCTGTCTCCCCCACCCCACCTATCTCTCCCCATTCATCTGTCCCTTCCACTCCACCTCCCCTCGATCACTCTCTGACTGTCTGCTTTTAGCTTTCCATTCTCTCATTCCTCTCCCATTGGACCATTATGGATCTCTCTCTCTCTCTGTGTGTGGTTGTAATGGCTTTGGTGCTATCATAACGTTCTAGCTTGATGTTTTTAGCAATATGTTTAAACCTTTCCTTGAGTAGCTCCTGTATTTAAACACTGCACTCAATAATTGATTGATTCTAAAATGCCTGGATTTCTTGAGTATTCTCAAGACCATACCATACTAAATATTTTAAAACACTTGTGTCTTTTGTGTACACATGCATGTCTCAATAGTCTGAACAGGTAAATGTGGTTTTTTTAAAGGTCCAAATCCTTCATATTTCTTTAGTCCTGCGATTCATTTTTATGTAATTATTTTCCAACCTCTATTTATCCCTTTGAATGAAGCATACTGTTTTGTATCTGTGCCATTGAGACATATATCCACTATAAATGACCACTGTTCTGAAAGGCTGCCCTGTATTGCACTTCACTCTAAAAAGAAAAGTCCGGGCTAAAACACTATGTAATCTTCAGCCTGAATGGGTGGCACTGTACTGCTGTATCCCAGATTCATAAAAATGTGGTGCTTTTTCTAACATTACATAAACAATGAATTCAACACTGGCTTTTTCTTGCAGTTTAATTTACTTACATGGACTTTACAGATTGGTGATTGAATAGAACAGTGTGCAACTTTAACAGTGTTTATGTGCTACATTAAACTTTTTTTATTTGAAAATACAAGAAAATTTTGTTTTATCATGTTATGGACTCCTTATCTGCAAACTAAATTGTTGTATGAAATCAAGCCTTCAATACCTTTTTTTAAAATGCAAACATATATCACCTGTTACTGGAAAAATCAGTGTTATTCTTTATTCTCTTATCTTGAAGATAAAACACTGGGGCTTTGAAAATACAGCAGAAGTTTACACATAGAAGCATAGTCTTGGATTATTTAAAGCTTCTGGCAGAAAAGTCATTTCACAGACGGGGATATTTTACAAACAGTCATGGAAATTGGTAGTTTTGTTGGAAAAGGACTGGAATTGTGTGGCTAACTAAAAAGAGCATAATAAGTAATCCCTTGCTCTTTTGTTATGTCCTTGTCTGACATTTTTTTATCCGTCTTTTCCTCAGTGGGTGACAGATATTGTAATTTAGATAATCAGCTCCATAGCTGCTCACTATCAGAGCTTTATATCTTTGGCTGGCGAGACTCAGGGTCATGCTTTCTATTCAGACACGCTCTTATTAAACACAGAGGGGAAATTACACACTGGAAATAGGTGCTTTGCATATATATGATTAAAATATGTCAAGTGGTTGTGCATGAATAAAATTTACATCAAGTTACATCAACAAAATTCTTGCTTATCTTAAACCTAGTGATTATGTTGATTCAACATTTTTTTCTTTGTGTACAACCACTTAAGACAATTGAAGCAATAGCAGTTTTGTTCAATGTACCATATATCTCTCTAACATGGAGAAAAGATGAAATAGATAAGTGTAGTACACTTTATTGCACCCCTCTATCATTCATGCTCCAAATGAGCCTCCCTTAGCCATCAGTTAAGCATGCATATCTCAAAATAGGCTGCAATAAGCTTTCATACTTTAACTATGACACAAACCATGGGACTGAGACAAAATGAGAAGGTACAATGACCTACAATGTGGCATCAATACCTGTCAGAAGGTAGTGTTGGTTGGTTGTCATTTAGCCAATCATGTTGCTTTTTGTTGCTATCGGAACAAAACCATGTCTCCAAAATACTTAATTTACAGGAGAAGGAAAATTGTGAAAATTTAGAAAAATGTCTATACATACATTCATCATGAAATATTCACAGCATGGACTTCTGGCCACAGATATTCATGGCCTTACCAGGGATGCCACATTCATTGCACAACTCGGGAGCCCTTTCGAAAACATTTGCTCTGCTTTGCATGAGGTGCACATTACATGCCATTTTCCAGAATAACTTGTAATGTAAAGTATAGCAGCATTAATGGACATGTTTGTTCCAACCTTTCTGCTGTTACAGCCTGTACTCTTCTAGGAAAGCTTCACACCAAATAGCCTAAAAGCATGTAAAGCAAAGTTTATGAGAAAGAATAGATGCAGTCGCCATTTTATTAGATGTACTGACCTCGTACTTATACTTATTGACCATTTTATTGGAAACTGTAAATTGGACTATACAATGTTCTTTACAGGTTTTTATATTTAATGACTGTAGCCCATCTGTTAATACACAACTCAGCTTCATCCCTCAACCCCATCCATCAGTGGAAGTTTACCACCATGTGACCACTGCTGACCATTATTGTTTGTACTGTGTACTGCTATCAGCAGGGACACAAACATGATTGTGGCAAAATAGTGTGTCTTTCTGGTATAAGATTATCATCTTCAGTACTGTTTCTGGACATTTTACACATGTTATTGTCACTGCTGGTTTGACACTGTTTGGTCTTTCAAGCCAGCTTTGGTCTTATGGTCAGAAACAGTGTGTATGAAGAAGGGAGTGTCTAATAAAATCTACACTGTGTTTATAATCTTATAAGTGTACATTAGTATACAAAGTTCTTAAAACCCAAGCTGGTCAGTTATGGTCTTGTGGTGGTCATTTTCTATTGACACAACTGTAAAGTTGTAAAATACAACATGGTAAACCCATGGAAACTATACAGTACAGTTGTGGTAATCTTCTATGAATCATCTGCTCTACAAAACTCAGAAAAGCCTATTTATACATTCTGATTTTATTGCCAAAAATCCTTAGTTACTTAAAGGTTTTAGTTTTGTTCGGCTCAAAAATGACATTATTATAAGTCTCCAGTTGCTGTTTTCATTTCAGTGGCATTTGCCCTTCATTTTGGAGAAGAAAGAATAAGAGCTGTTTCAATCAACCAATTAAACATGTCCATCACTTTTCTGGTAAAAGATAAAATGTAAGCACCAAGCACAGCATACAAACAATTAGAGCAGTTCGGTCCATTCAGTTCCACAGCTCATGGAAGCTGCCAAGACTGCTTTTATCTTTATGCTTTTGCATTTTAGCACTCTTAAACATCTCCCCCTTAGCACCAGCTTTCAAATGATACACGGTCAGTTCTCATTTTTATTTTCACTGTAAATCCATTCACAAAAGCCGCCTGCCCTTTAAGAGATCCTTTAGCTTTGAACTGATGTTTCATTTGGAAGTGTGTATGTACCCGCACAATACGTGCCATACATGTGCAATTGACTTTCAGTGTGATTCTTTCTCTCCTTTCTTTTACAACCGACACTACATGTCATCTTTACCACATCGCTGATGGTGATGGTTGCTCTAGATGAGAAACATACATGCATTTGTCTGTGTATGTGAATTATTTCAGAAAATAATCTTTGTGCATTTATATTGGGTTTATGATGAAACTGCTTTGCTTAACGGCACATGCATTAGTCTTGGATTATTTAAAATGGATGGGGATATTTTTCAAACAGTCATGGAAATTGCTAGATTTGTTGTAAAAGGGCTGTGAAATTAATTAGGACATAAGTAATTCAGTGCTCTTTTGTGATGTCCTTGTCTGACATTTCCTTGTGTTTGAACCATCTTTTCCTCAGTGGGTGACAGATATTGTAATTTAGATAATCAGCTCCATAGCTGCTCACTATCAGAGCAGAGTTTGGCTGGAGATATGAAACTGCTTTATTTAATGGCACATACACTGGTTTTTAAACATGTTGTTATGGTAAAACTTTTAATGGTTATTGTACAGGCAGTTTGGTTCACACACAAACACACACACATCTATATACACACATTATTTTGTATGTATCAGCTTATATTTCTCCCTCTCTGTTTGGTTCCCTCTCTTTTCCCTGTTTTTTCTTCTCTTTCTCTTTTCAGCTCTCTCTCTCTGCCTTGTCTTTCCTTCTACCTCTCTTTCTCTCTCTCTCTTCCTCCTAGCTATCTTTCTTTTCTTCTCTTCTCTCCCTGTCTCTGTTCATCTGCCTATTTCTATTCATCTCTGATTCTTTGACTCTCCCTGATTCGTTCTTTCTCTGTCTCAGTCTCTGTCTCTCTCTCTCTCTCTCTCTCTCTCTCTCTCTCTCTCTCTCTCTCTCTCTGTCTTTCTCTCTCTCTCTCTGTCTGTCTCTCTCTCTCTCTGTCTGTCTCTCTCTGTCTGTCTCTGTCTGTCTCTCTCTCTGT
>JBBPDA010113252.1:0-29944 GCA_037974385.1 Arnoldichthys spilopterus
GGGTTAAATGCAGAGGTCACATTTCGTTGTGGTGCTTGAGTGTGTTCACAATGACAAAGAGTCACTTTCACTTCTCTTAAACGCAAGAATAAGAAAAGGCTATAGGCCTTTGTTTCCTTTACCTCATTTACTAACACATCAAAGATATGTCCACCTTACTTCATCTTTAGCACTGTAAATTTATTTTGACTTTCTTGTTTATGTACACTCTTTGTGTGTGGAGGAAGATGCTATTTGTGGAGTTTAATAAATGAGTGATAAGGATGAGGAAAAGCCCCTCAGGTCGGGGGAAAGGCTCCTGATGGAAGGAAAGTGTACAATGAGACACCAGTTGCCTCTACTTGCCAAATTTCATCTTCTCCTGGTACCAATGCAGGCAAAAAATTTACCCATACTGGTGTACACTGTAAGACAAAAAGTTTGTAGACACCTGATCATGCAAGGTTTCTTTAGAAATCAAGGGCATTACTTTTTGTTTTTATTACAGTTGCAAACAAGAATTGTTCAGCGTCAAATGCACTTTTCCAAAACTTTTTTAAACACCTCTCTGCAGAATCTTCCTGCTTAGTGCAACTGCTCATTTTATAACCAAAATTCTCTGCAGTGACCAATACACTGTAAACATGACTCAATATAAAATAACTGAATCAAAACAATCACAGCACAGTTATCTAGAACATTTACCATTATCATGAAAATATATCCACTATTTTTGTAAATTTATAAAAGGTTAAATAGTTAATAGAATAATTATGAAATTATAATTTACTTCAGTTTACTGCCATTTTGTTTCCTTACATTAGAAAAATATATATAACCCAGTGCTTTTACAAAAGAAAAATATGGAAAATGCTTAGTCTTCTTGGGGCATTATTTATCCAAATGTTCTCGTCCACACAACTATTTTCTTCCTTTGTTTATACATAGTACTAGGCATACAATTGATCTTTGTGATCAAAATAACCCTAGATGACCCATCCATACATACATTTTCTAAACAGCTTCTTCGTCGTGGGGAAGCTGGAGCCAATCCCAGCTGATTGCGGGCCTAAGGTGGGGTACACCCAGGACAGGAGGCCAACCCATACCAGGGCAACACTCAGACAGACAACCAATCATACACACAGTCACACCTACGGGCAATTTTTAGAGAATCCAATCAACCTACTGCAAGCCTTTGGACAGTGGGAGGAAACCGGAGCACCCGGAGGAAACACGCAAACAAACTCCACACAGAAAGGCACCCATGTCTGGGATCGAACACAGGACTTTCTCGCTGTGAGGCGACGGTGCTAACCACTGCACCAACGTGCCGCCCCCTAGATGACCACCTTTTTTTATAAATGGTCAATGTCTGACCAAATGAGAACCATTTGTGGTTGGGTGGTTTACACACATTTACTCAACAGTTCTTCATAACCATTAAGTAGCAGCATTTCAGGAGATATGAGTTCCTATATGTGCTCAGACAGTCTTCGTGTGTTCAAGAGACTGTTGAACACATATCAGAGCTCATTTTTTGGAAATATTTTTGTGCAATAATTCAGTGTTTTTCATCAACTGAACACTTTATCACTATTTCCCAATGCCACATTTACATATCTTGTTACCTTATGCAATAACACAACCACTGTGAAATAATGTGCAATATTTCTTATCTAAGTACAGTCATACTAAGCCTTTATGTGTATTTTTTTCTGTTGTCATGTGTTTGATTTTTGTTTGTCTGCATGTTTGAGCTTCAATTAAATGCTTCTAATTTACATCTGTTACATTGTGCAATTAATCTTCAGTTTTGTAAGAGTGCATGCAAGCATTTGCAATTTGAGTACTTTTATTATAATCTGAGATGAAGTGAGAAGTAAATAAAAGAATTTCAGAAATGATGTTTAAGAAATGCATAAAAAAATGTTTATGGTTTATTCCAAGGGTAGTTCTTCCTATGTGAAGAGTTTGGGAAAAAAGATCTGCTGCAGCCTCTGCTTTTTTGTGAAGGTTTAAAACTAGACATTAAAACAATGCTGTGCGAATTTGACTGCATTCAGCTACAATACTATTAATGAGGCCTGGATGATTAGTTATGGATCACTAAAAAAGGGGTGTCCAGATACTTCCAGACATATATTATATTTCAATGTACTTTATGGCTCCTAGAGTTTAGATAAAAAGAAGTGTTTCAGCAATAAAGATTTTAGAGAGAAAGGGAGCCTTTGCATTATTCATTGTACACTGAATTTGGGTCATGGGCTTAGCAGTGTAGCATACAGAAACAACACAGATCACAAATTATACACATTTCAAATCATACCATTGTACACATACACAATGACAAATTTCAGAGCTCACTAGCAGATGCTGAATGGCAAAGTGTAAAAGACAAAAAAGGCAGTACCTCTAATACACAGAATCTCAGAAGGTGTGCTACAAATTTTAATGCTGTAGCGCTACCCCCACCCCAGCCATCAACCATCAACAGTACACACCAAGTAACAACTAATAGACTGAAAATTATGAGAACCCATAAATAAGGAACACACTATTTCCCATGCTATTTATTATTAAAACATTCATATTTTACACACCCCATTTCTGGAAAAGCTGAGATTTTTCATAACATTTATTAAAAACAAGAAAATGTGATTTGTTAACTTTTACTTAATTGATTAAAAAAAAAATCTAATAAAAGATTTCCAAAGTTTTCACTAATGAACCTAAATTTATTTTGTAAATATAAATACATTTAGAATGACACATGCAACACTCCAAAAAAAATGGAGCAAAATAAGAGTGAGAAGTTTATATTCATATTAATATTCAACATTCCACAATAAGCAGGTGAGCTGGTAACAGGTGATGAGAACATGAATGGGTATGAAAGTACTGCAGCAGTTAGCTCAATTACCAAACAATTAAACAGTGTAATTTAAAGAACGGTAATATAAAAACAGTATATATAAATGTATATATATGTAAATATGCCTCTGTGCCAACTTTGAGTGCATTGCAGGCATCAAATTCTACGATTGTTAATAATTACAAAATACATTTAAGCTGATCAGTGAAAACATCAGTTATCAGTTAAACAAAAGTGCAACTGTTAAACCACATTATTGTTTATATTGCATTTTATAAAGTTTATAGGTTTTCTAGGAATGGGGTTTGTATGTTTCCGAATACACTGTGTTTATCATACTTGTGTCTAAACAAAAGTCTGTTATTTGTATTGTACTTAGAGTAACTGCATAAAATCTTAAATATTACAATTCAGTAGGTAAGGTCATATCAATCATTTATCAAAGATCAAATACTTAAATCAATACTTAAATATTAGTTTAATAAAATAATTTAGATGTTGACGTTCTGTTGGCCATGGGATTTATTGGTCTTAATAGCTCAAGTAAGGCTAAAGTAAGTGGAGTTGAAATGTGTAATACTGTCTATATTCATTTCCTCTTTTGTATTGCCCTCTTTTGGTTACTGCCAAAATTGCAGCATTTGTGGAATTTGCTACTGCTTAGTTGTAATCTGCAGCCAGTTGGCCTTTCCTTTTTCACATTTTCTCATAGTAAGCATATATTTTTTAAACTAAAATTCCTGACCATATTTAAATCAGTATATGATTGTCCACTGCACAACTTTGATTCACTTTTAAGTGCCACTTTCAATATTCAATACTATTAGACAAGCCATCATAACTCCAAAAAAATGTATTTGTTAAAACCTTTACTTTTTTTTTATATCTGAATATTTTAAAACGTAGATCATTACTTTAACATTTCCTGCCATTTATACACCACTTGATATGACTGATATGATTTTCTTCTCATATCAAAGAACTTACACTGTTAACAATGATTATGAGGTAACCTTAGCACAAGTGAAAAGAAGCAAGACATCCATCTATCCATCCCAAAGTTTTTTTTTTATAAACAGCAGAAATTTCAAAAACAAAGAAAATATTATAAAAAAGCCTTCATCTTCACTATCAAGTGTACAACAAGTAGTTTTGTTAATAGTGCTATATCAGTTTTATCTAGGGCATTTTATAAAGGCATGTTAATAACAAACATAGTGATTCCAGCCAACTGCTTGTACAGACACCTTCCCGTAATTAAAAGTGATAATACAGTGACCTGGAAACCAAAACATAATTCTAATAATTCTAATAATAATAATAAAAAAACACACCAAGATAATATCAAAATTCCAAGCACAAATACTTTTGTAAAGCATTCTCAGATTTCCAAAGACATGACATTCCAAAGACATGCATAGTGAAAGCAATGAAGTTGCATTTCTGCATTGAATACAAGGAGCTAACATTGCACTTGTTACACAATGTTTCTTTTTTTTCAATGTTTATTTTTCATGTTGCAGGATTCCTTAAATTAGATGGCTTAAAATTTTAAGCAGCACATGTCGCATGTAGAATTTTAATTTCCTAATTTCTGCAAAGAGATTCTAAATCACCAACTAATATTATGCCTGTCACAATAATAAAAAATAAGCAGACCTTTTCTGAGCTTCCTGATCTCAACTTCTTTCTTGAAAATACTCATCTTCTTTAAAATACTTTTTTCTCTAAAACATATTGCAAAATACTGAAAGAATAATAGTAATAATACAAATATAATTTGTTATTACAAGGGAATATTGACATACTGTGAAAATTATAGACAAAAAACACAGACAACATAAGCCAAAACAACTTTGTCAATATGCTGACAACTGCTGCAAAAATCATGAAAAATCCACTGCACTGTTTTGAAGGCTATTTTATGCAGTAACTCTAGACCCTACATATAGTAAAGCATTTGATTCAAAAAAGCGACAATTTCCACATAAATAAATATATTACATTAACCCTATTATTACCTAACATAAGAAAACTAAAAGATAAAATTGTGTTTATGTAATTTAATTTATTTATGTGGAAATCATTTACACAGTTTTTAAGGATACTTGAAGCATCCTGGTCAGAGACATTGTGTGCCCTTAAAACCTCCAAAGTAATCTGAACCCTGCATAGAAACCCGACCCTGGCATTTTCATGAAACTACTGGAAATCTGTTTGCATACACATAAACATGGACTGCCTCATTAAGTGCTATACAACAACCAATTATGTAAATATGCAAATTATGTCCTAAAAATGCTGGGACCACCTTGTCATGAAAATTGTTAGGATTTGCTAACAGATATAGTTATAGTTCAATTTGTATACCTTTCAGGAAATTTACAGTTAAATTTACACTTCCCTTACAATGACAACTCACTGCATTAACTATACATAAAAAAACACAGGAAAGGACTTAAAAAACTTAAAAGCAAAAGGGTAGTAATACATAGACTATTGTAACGGATTGTTTTATTAAAGCAAAATAACTCAGTATGGTGAGTTATTTGCTTTGATTTGCTGTGTGTGTGTGTGTGTGTGGTCTCAGTATTTGGGTACTTTGGTGTAGTCCTCTTGGTGAATGCTCTTGCATAAGCACATGGACAGTATCATCCCCAGGAGCTGGAAGAAAACACAAGTGTGAATGAATGTATTATCTATTTTATACCTAACATTTATTTGTTAAAATTCTCAGAGACACAGTGGCATTGAATATCCCTTTCAAATTCTCTTAATTATAATATAAATATGATCTAAATGAGATCATGAATTAGATCTTCATCAGATTCATACCAATAAACAAAGACCAAAAACAAGTAACAATATTTGTGTTATTAATTAATTTGGTAAACAAAGTCATCGAACATTAAATGTTTTTTTTGCAAAGTTATATAAACCTCAAGAATAACCAGAAGGACCTCAGTTCTGTATAGGAAATTATTAGGATAAGGAATGAAGTGTGTGAGTGACCTTTGAGAACACACCACAGGATTTAAGAAAAGCAGGAAGATGATTAAAAAAAAAATCTGAACAATATGGACCTCACCACTCCACTGCCAGACAAATAGAGAATATTCAGCATCATTGTTACCCTTCCAAGGAGTGGTCTAAAAATCACTCCAAGGGCAAGAGGTATTATATTATATACAGGGTAACTACTAAGGATTTGCAGGCCTCTCCTGCACTGGCATGTGTTAATGTTCAAATAGCCCACCTTCAGGCAAACACTTAATAAGAACAGTGGGTGTGGAATAATGGTTGACAAGGAAAAAAAACTGCTACCTGTTTAAATGTTCCTAAAGACAAGCTGGATGAACCAGAAAACCAGTGCAAAAAGGTTATGTTGACCAAACAGATCTTTATAGCTTGAAGGAGAAATGTTTTGCTTGGTGAAAATCACACATTGCATTCCATCATAATCTGAATTTTAAAATACCATGGTTAAAGTTTAGGACTGATTTGCTGTCACTAGGCCAGGACAGCTTGCCATCATTTAGTGTTAGAATAAATTGTAGGGTGTGTCAGCAAATTCTACATGAGTGTGTTATACAATCTGTCCATAAACTGAAATGTCAAAAAATGGTTCTTGCAGCAAGAAAAAGTTAATGCAAAAGAAATGTTGCATTTTGCATTGGCTGTGTCAACATTTTTAGACCTTAAACCAGTAGAAGCATGGGGCACATAGGGCATGGGGGGAATAATGACAACAACAAAAAGGCATATGTGGTATAAGGGTGAGACATCTGCTAGACGCTGTGTACAATGTGCTAAAATGAACAACCAAGCTGACATGAAGGGGTTGGTTAATGTTGATACTATGGTGGCAGCTACAAATCAGTTAATGTATGTTAAACACCGAGTGTAGCTTACAATTTTCCCCTACTGATAAATATAGACTTAACTTGACCTCCCTAAATGTACAGGTAAAAGTCAAGTTTTATTAACGGTCACTGACTGACTGTTTACAGTTGGGCTATCGTTCATTATTCGACCCGCTTCCACCCCATTCAACTTTCTCGCTAACATTTAAATACATTTACATTTATTCATTTAGGGGACGCTTTTACCCAAAAACGACTTTCAAGACACAGGAACAATCAAGCATTAGAGCTGCACAGGGCAACACTAAAGTTAGTGTAACAAAGAGCTTTCCTATTAGAACACATTTCAACACATTCCTCTTTATTTATTGTAGGCAAGTGCTACAATAAATACAAACATCATTGCTTACATTACAGCCATCACTCCAAGTTGAGTTACTTAGCATGTCAACTTTAGCCACTGAACCAAACTAATTTCAAATTATTCAAGCATTTAAAATATCAACATGAATCTTTAAACCCAATAAACACGAACACAGACCTAAGGTGAAGGAAAAAATGATTTTCCAGGACACATGGGAATCTCGACTAAAAAAAATCATTATGTTTGGCTGGCGACATGAATAAACTTTTTAAAGCATAATGAAACTGTCTGTGTCAGTATTTGCTCAACTCAGGTAGGGTTTCATTTTCCTTTCTCTTAAAAAGATGCTAACATAGGCAAAAACACATTTTTTAATAAGCCAGAACAATGACATAAATTAACTAATATATTCTAACTAATGGAGGAGTCAAATTAGTTTCACACAATATTTTTGGACTGCTTTGTGTAACTGTTGCACAATTGGACAGAAACTGTGTTTTACAACTTGCTTTTACAAGAGCTCCCAAGGTGTACCTCAATCACTGCTACTCCAACACAGACTCCCAAAATAACACCACAGTTACTCAGGAGCCAGTTTTCAACACTGGATATGCAACCCTGCACAGATGACATGAAAGATGAGAAAGTACAAATGAGAACAAGATTATCAAAGCAAAAATAATATTATGCTGAATGGGCAAGTCACTCCAGAAATATCTGTTCTTTCAGAATAATTAAACATAATACTAACCCCATTCCAAAAGAATAGAATATTATAGTTATTCTGTTTTGAAGCATTCTAATAAGCAGGTGAACTGGAAGCATGTGAGGGTAAGAATGGGCTTAAAAGGAGCATGCACCAAAAGCTCAGTCTTTTTAAAGCAGAGTTGAGTTCTCTAAAACATGAACTCATCTGACCACAGCACATATTTTCAGTTCCATCTGAAATTAGCTCTGGTCTAGTATCAGTTCTGTATAAAATCCATTTATAGCTTTCTCTTTACATAACAGCTTGCATTTTTTGATGCAGCAGTGGACTGTGTTTAGTGACAATGTTTTCCCAAGCCTATTTAGCCCAATGCAATGTTTCCCAAGCCCATTTGTCCCAATGCAATGTTTCTTGAGGGCTCAAAGGTCACACACATACAGCATTGGTTTCCAGGATTTCCTTACACTGACAGATTTCTCTGCATTCCCTGAATCTTTTTGTAAGAATGTCATGTTCTTTAAAGGCATAAATTCTTTTCAATCTGGGGTTGAGAAATTTTTTTTGAACTGACAATTCTCTCATTAACTTTGGGACGAAGTAGTGCTTTGCTTGCTGCAAAGTAGTGCTACGATTGCTCCTTTTATAATACCATACCTGTTACCAGCTCAAG
The DNA here is from genome assembly GCA_037974385.1 of Arnoldichthys spilopterus. NCBI lineage: Eukaryota > Metazoa > Chordata > Actinopteri > Characiformes > Lepidarchidae > Arnoldichthys > Arnoldichthys spilopterus. The sequence continues at coordinate 8,461 of JBBPDA010113252.1, forward strand.
TGCTTATTGTGGAATGTTTCTCAACTGTGAAACCTAAATACTTTATAAATTTTCACCCTGGTATTGCCCGTGTCTAAACTGTGTGTTGCAGGCATTAAGTTCAAATTGTGTTTATATTCACAAAATACTCTTCAAATAAAGTCTTACTGTAACATCTTAACATTTTAAAATGATTTTATATACTCCATTAATCCCAGAGGCATTTCACCATATTGTACCATATTTTGTTTATATCACAGGTCTAATGTATACCTTAGAATAGACAGGCCAATCAGGAACCAGACTCTGGCAAATGCCTCTCTCCTGAACTTCTGTGCCAGGAATAGACTCGTTCCTACAAGAGCATGGATAGAGAGTGTGTGTGCTGTTCTTTATCCACACATTGTCAGTCCAGTTAGATGGTCCAGTCCAACCACAGCACTGAATCTAGAAAGACAGACGGACAGAGAGACAGACAGAAATATACCGTGTGTAAACCTGTATTTGTTTTCAAATAAAGAAAGAATAACATTTCACACAGTAAAATTAAACAGCAAAATAATTTAAAAGAGAAAGCTATACACTGTCTCACTTTGTTTAGTGTACACAGAATTAGTCAAAAAGGATGTGCAGGCTATGAAAATGGTCATGGTGTAGGAGAGTTTTAGTTAAGAAAGTGTAAGAAAAGGAACATGACTACCTAGTCTGTAAGGTTAAATAAAGTTTAGAGAACGGGCCCAAAATGCTTACTGTTCTTTGCAGATAATCCCAGGCATGCTCAGATGTCTTGTTCAGACCTGTATAATTCACTAGAATCTTGCTCACAATTGTTGATATCTCATGCTTCAGCTGAGAGAAAAGAGGAAAACAATATGGCATTTCCAAACATACTGTTCAAAGTCTTTGCCACACACCAACAAAGTGTCTATTGTAAAAAGAAAGGTGATTATGTTTATGTTGTGTACTACATAAAACTGACAGAAATAAAAATTAAATAAGAAATAAATGTTTAACAAACTAAACCTTTTTAAATGTATTTGAAACAAACTAATCAATCATCTGAATGACAAATATGTGTTTCATGGGAGATGTGAGGTGAAAGCACAAAGGAAAGCTACCAGCTGGTCGTCTGTGCTGAGAGGAATAAAACCTCACCCTGTTCTGAGAAAATTACTCCCACCTTGCCCTGCGGTGAACCGTAACTTTAGAAAAACAGAGCAAGCACAGACAATGGCTTAGTCCTGTTCCTTCCACCATAGGGCTAGGAATACAAGTAGTGTGTTTTGGCGAGAACCATGCCATAGCTTATCCCCATAGTTTTTCCTAATTCTCACACTATGTATGTCTATGTGCTGGGCTCAATTCATTTTTCAGGGATAATTTTCAAATGCTATATTAAAATTTGTGCAAGTCAGTCTAACTCATAACCAAACCACCATGTAATATTCATATTTGGTGTTATCAGGTATGCTTACTTTTAAGTCAATCTAGTCATTCCCATCTTTCAAATACATAAGATGATTTTTTTTAACTAGTTTTCTAGACCCTATACCTGTACAATGACAGGGTACTTTAATTTATTATTACTTGCTTCTTTTTTAAATTGCATCTCTGTGTTTATGCATATTTGATCAGAAGGCAAAAACCAAAAACAAAGGCAGATTAAGGAGAAGAGAATTACGAATATAGCTATGAGTGGCAACAAGTGGGTCTGGGCTCAAATGGGCCCAGTGAGACCGTGTGCAACAGTTCCTTTTTTAACTCTTTCTGGAAGTAGACTAGGTGCTATAACTTGTCTTTAAAGACAACAAGCTGAAATTGAAAATCATTTTAAAGATCCAGCCAATGATCAAGAACAAGCATTTCTGACAGCACATGTAACCAAAAAGTTGTTAAGGTCTTGATAAGTTGTTTGATCTGTGCATCATACAAATCACATTTCATATGTTTATCTGAAACTCACATCAGATATAAGTGATTTGTTTTTGTTGACACCAATTATGTGAAGACTGAGTAAAAACTCAGAGTAGTTCACAAAAGTAAGTTTTATACATTACGCTAATAACCTTAAAATCAAAGTAGGCGAAGCTTAAAGCAAATTGTTTTTTGTTTTTTTTACACAAGAAATCAAACAGAACATGCAGCATGTCTAGCAAACCTTTGTTTAGGAGCCATAGGCTCACCTTAAGACTGACTGGGCCCATGTATGTCTACCTATTGACCAAGCTTTACGACTTATTCTTTGGTCTGGGCGATTAGTTTTAGGGCAGAATCAGAATAATAACAATAATAAATCCTAACAAAAACAATAGGGTATGCTCACTATGCTCATGCATGCTTGGACACTAGCAATCCAATCATAACAATAGGGTCCTACGCACATGCATGCCTGGACCCTAATATGGTTTTAAACATATTACCAAAAGTTGAAAATTCCTTAACGTCCGCTATATATAGGGCAAAAATAAAAAGTGAGACTTCATTTGACAAGTATGTTGTTGATGTTCTTAGGAAAGTTTATGCACAGTGTTAACATGTTTGGGACACATTAATCTTATTGCACGAGACCTAGACCTATGTGTAGGAAGACCGCGAAGTCACTCTGTAAGGGGTCCCAAGGTTACAAATTTATTTTTCTAAGAATTTTCCCTTTTAGTCATGCTGAAAGAACATAGTTGGCCAAATGATAGAAAGTGATTTCTGAGTCGTGCATTTGATAGAAGCACCAACACTGATCTAACGTTGTTGGATAAAAGGTCTGTGCGGGTCTGAGGCAGAATTCACAAAAGTTGACAGTCTGGAGCAGACAAATAATTGTTTTTGCATTTTGTTTATCATAGTCTTGAAGCTGGATGTCTATGCCACAATACAACACCTAAACTTATAATAGGTTATTCACCATGCATTAAAGGGGACACACACACACACACACACACACACAGAGATTATCTTCCTTAGTCTAGTGGATTATATCCATAATGCTTACCAGGTCTCTCTGGAAGTAAATGAGCACAGCTGCTGTCACCTGGGCAATTAGGATCAGCAGGAGACAGGTGAAGTACTGCCAGACAAGGAAAACCACACATGACATAAGTCTTAATTCAGCATTATGCAGCTCATTTACAGGCTTGCTTACGAAACACCTCTTCAAAACAACAAACATTTTCCACATCATTGTAACTGCTTGTAAAAGTTCATGCCTATTTGATGAGAAAGCATGGCAAAACAGGGCTACGTTATCCCATGCTTAGCATACAGAAAGAGTGACTGCTGGTCAAGCCCTTTCTTAATGGGGTCAAACAGTGCAGAGGAATTTGTGAACTCCAAAGCTTTTTTTTTTTTTAACCCTCTAGAGGGTACGACTTCCCCTTATGATGTCCTTCTAAACCTCACTGGCTTGTCCCGGTCATCTCAACTCAGCAAATCTACTGGTATCTCACACACACACACACACACACACACACACACACACACACACGTTTGTCAACCCATATGAATGTGATCTTAGGCATCATCTGATTTTCAAGTCATAGATGAGAAAACCTAGTTTAAAAATATGAAATAAATTAACTAAATTTGATCATGTATTTATTTATTTTTTTAAATCCAATAACATACCTCCATGTGAAAAGTTAATCCTTAGGATTATCTTATAATTTAAAGGGTTAAACAGAGGTTGGTGTTTTTTAATCAATGGGATGACAATCAGGTACAAGTGGGAGACCCTGTATTATTTAAAAAAACAGGGATTCAGCAAAGCCAGATCAAGCATACAACACATTTGTGAATGTGCACCACTGATTAAACAAGACTTTAGACTCCATCTTGGATTCCACCAGTCAACAATTAGATTGTGTTCAAATGGAGGACCATTTAGAAAGACCATTGTTACCCTACCCAGAAATGATCAACCATCAAAGAGAAGTCCAACTGCAAGGCGTGTAAATGTCCAAGAGATCACAAAGGTACCTAGAGTAAGTTCTAGGCAACTGAAGGCCTGTGTCATATTGGTGAACGTTCATAAGTTCACCATCAGGAAAACACTAAACAGCAAGGGTGTGTATGTCAGGTTAGCAAGGAGATATGAGGAGAGAACGAGCAGTTCATGTGAGGAATCCCACCAACGACCAAGAGTTGAAGCTGTTTTTTGTGGAGGAATGGGTTAAATTTTTTCATATAGGCAATATGCAGGACTGATCTTGGAAATACACTACTCACAATAAGTTTGTGATTGTGAGAGACTTATTGAATGTCATACATACAGTGTTTGTTTCACTTCAGACATTTTTGGGATAGGGAGGCAATTGTATTGGGGTGATAAATACAAAATGTGTGTCTTCCATGTAATGGTCTCATTGTGTACAGGTGTGCCTTATATTGGGGCCAATATCAAAAGACAACCTCTCAATGAAAAATTGAGATTGAAAATTGAATTGAAAAATTCTCAATGTGGCATCAATTTCAACATTCTGTGGGTATAAAAAGCTGGTAGTCAGTAAGTCATTCCAAGTTCATCATTCAAACAGCCATGAACACACAACGTCACTTAGCGGACAAGCAGCGTCACCTGGCCATGGCGCGCCTTCGGGTCGGTGGCAGGCAGCCAGATGTTGCTCGTGAACTTGGTGTGTCTCAAAGTGACATCAGCAGACTTGCATCAAGACACAGAACTACTGGCAGAGTTCATGACAGATCCAGGAGTGGAGCACCACGAGTGATCGACTGCAACGATGATCAGTACCTAAGGACCTATGCACTCAGACATCGTTATGCAAGTGCCACACAGCTGCAGGTCATTTACAAGAGATGCGAGGGGTACTAGGGTTTCCAGACAAACCATTTGCAACCGATTCCACCGCTTTGGCTTGAATGCCAGGCGACCATTGCAGGTGACTCCACTGACACCAAGACACCACCGTGAACGTTTGCAGTGGGCACAAGACCATGTGACCTGGACAATGCAGCAGTGCTCTACAGTCCTGTTCACTGAGGAGTGTCGGGTCACCTTGCACAGAAATAATGGTCATCAGCGTTGCTGGATGATCAAACCACAGATAACAGCTTGCCCTGTTAAAGCATCATCCTCAGCCCGACTGGACATCCCCCTTCTCAAAAACTGAAGACAGACACCAAGTCTCTTCTCAGTTTTGGCTCATAAGTAGTGGAATGAACTTCCCCTAACAGTCAGAATTGCACAGCATGATAGCATAATTTACTTGGTTTTACCGCAGGCAGATTGGATTGGTTTCTTTCATCTACTTTTAGCACAATGATGTTTTAGGTCACATTTATATGAAAACAAAATTATAAAGGGTTCACAAACAGGACACATGCAAAGAATTTTTTGCAATTCAGAAATGTTCACAGAAATGTTCATAGGTCATCTTGCATGCAAAGCATTCACCACACATGGGCCATTTGCTTAATCCTTTAATTCCCTGTATACCCACAACTTTTCGTGTTACAAAACCCCTCAAATATATTACATTTAGCCAGATAATGGTAATTATGTGGTGTGTTTCATGCCAATATTGTATTAACTTTTCAATCTGAAAATCATCAAAACCTCACCAGCCCTAGCAGGCAGCGGATCTCATAGATGGCCCCGATGCAACCTACAAAGCCCATAAGCATGGAGAGAGAGCCCACAGCAATCAAGATGTAGGAGCCCACCTTCAGTGTAGTGGAAGATTCCTCTGCAAATGCATGCAATAGAAAGACAACAAATAGAGGTTGGTTTTGTGGACACACCATACTTTTAACCCCACCACACAACATATCAAATTTTTCCCCCTCAAACCAAACAATGAGTACTGATATATTTTCAGAAAAGGCCTTCCTTTTACGTCTGTTATACATTAGCTTTTCAAATGACAATACTAAATGTAGGGAAATAATGTGGTCCTCAGAATGCAGTTAGATTTTGCTTTTACACTACTGGTGTTTATGCTTTTGAGGGAGATAAACTCAAACTGGATTTGCTGAGTTTGTTTTCTCTGCTGCTTCATGTAAAATGTGAAGACACAAAGTGAAAGTTCACCATTACTGGCAATCCTGCTATATAAACAGGACATATAGAGGAATTAAATGTCATTTCTCACAGATCCTGGTGTAGACATATATAGTTATTTGTTAAAAAAAAAATCTTCTGGTTTTGTACAGGATCAATCAAAAATTACACTTGCAAAATCGCAACAATTTCTCTCAGTTCCCAAAAACAATTGTTTAGAGTAAATAAAATGGGATTTAAAACACTGGATGACATGCCTCTGTGCAAATTGTTTTGAGTGTGTTGCAGACATCAATTCTGAATTGAATTATATTTTCTAAAATACATTAAAATTGATCAGTGAAAAACATTGTAAATCCCTTTTTTGTACTTGAATCTGTGATTTATTCATTCTTTTAAATGTGTATATATAACGGACTTATGTTTTAGTACATTTTACAAATTGCCCCAATTTTCAAGGAATGTAGTTTGTAAAAATATTTATATAAAATAAGTGTTTAAAAACTTGACATTCTTGTTTTTATTACATCTTAAAAGTTTAAAAACGTTCAATCGTTTCACTTATCAACTTGTATTGTACAATGTATTTTGTAAATATAAACAAATGTAAAATTTCACACAAAAAAAATTTGGGACAGTGGTGTGTTGAACACTGTGTTACTTCAGCTTTCCTTTTAATTACACTTTTAATCATTTGGAGAAGATTAAGTGTTGCAGTTTTGTCACTTCTTGCTTAATACAAACCTTCAGTGGCTCAACAGTCCATGGTGGCCGTTGCCTGATTATTGTCTTCATGAAGCTCCATACATTTTCTACAGAGACTGATCTGGACTGCTGGCAGGTCAAGCAAACACACATACTTTGTGTCTATGAAGCCACACTGTAGCATGTGCAGAATGAGGCCTTAAATTGTCTTGCTGAAACAGCTATGGACTTCAGTAAAATATGGCCGAATGGGTCTCTCTAAAATTTCAAAATAAACCTCTGCTTCAAGGGGACATTCACATCGAGGTCTTGGGACATCTTAAATAATCTGTAACCTTTTAATTCTTATTTTTGAATGTGCCAAATTCTAAATTTTTGATATTTATAAAATACATTTAAGTTGATCAGTGAAATCATTGGTAATCGCTTCTTAGAAGTGATCAGTTAAACAAAGGTTCTAAAGAGTAGAGACAAACTCACTTTCTCGTTTTATTATATTTAAATTTTTATTCATAAATGTAGTAACATTACAACTAACCACCATGAGCCCTAAAGTAGAAATCATGTTGATGAAGTTTAAACAAACAGGACTTCTCATCCACCACCTTCTGAGGGGTTGAAGGTTTCTGGTTGTGCTATACAGCACAGCAGTAAATGCAGCACAAGAGTACCATGTGTAATTTAATACTGGCAACATCAGTATAACTCATCTCTAGCATGTAAGAGCATTAGGTTGCCAAATGCTGCTTTAGTAAACAATAATCTTAAATCACAGCCACCAGTTAACCCAATTAAGGGAATATCCAGCATATGTTAATGTTTTAGCAGCATGTTCCACTGGTTAAAGATCATTAAGTAGTGGTTAAAATTTCACTCTGCTTATAAAAACAGACTAACCTATAAGCCCCATACAGCCTAACTGAAAATGTCAGGCTCTGGTTAAATACCACAAAACATACCCAATCCATTCTATGTATAGCTCTGTATAAATCAGCCCTTTTTTTGATAATTGAAGGCAAAGACTGCTGTTCGAGAAGTACAGAAAAGGGTCTATGTAGGTGGGGTGTAACCTTTGGGGATATAATTTAAAAGAAATGAGAAGCTCTCTTTCAGCTGCTCCTTGTTCTGATAATAGTAGAACACTTGACATGCAAAGAGGGCATGTTCTTCAATCATGTATAAGTGAGCACTTTGTGGCTGTCCCAGCCCACCACAAACAGATGTTTCAGTTCAGCGTTGGGGAGGAGCACTCATACTTTGTCCACTGTATAGATATATGCCACATTTTCTGCAAACCTGCATAGAAGTTTAATCAGTACCTGTTTTTAGCCAACAAATAAACAAAAAAGATCTGCATATTTGATGCATAGAGATTGTGTAATTGCATTTTGAAATTTAACTGACATTACCTAAGTAAAAGCCCCAGTAGTTCAGGTTTCTCATGAATTATTTTTACTAGTCATATTTGTCTACAATGTATAGAAAGATTATGCAGGTGTTCTTAAAACAGGATTGCTCTTACAGTCATGGGAAAAATGGAAACATGCTTTTAAACAAGCAAACACTGATACAGTGGCTACAGATTAAGATTAACAGTACACTGTAGTCTGTTAAGCCATAATTTAAATACTCAGTTAAATGTTTGTTTGTATTTTGGAAAATGCGTTCCATCAATATGTTAGTCGTATCCCATGAATGAAAAGTGCTTATTTAAGAAAAAATGTTGAACACTAAGTGGGGGCCCTTCTATCATGACCATGCTATTGTTTTGAGTATCCTCCTGTCCCTCTGGAGAGAAGAGTATCTGGCTCCTGCTCAACTTCAGTACCATGACAATCATACTTGTGGTGGGCTTGGAACATCCTACACCTCCCCCTCACTGCACTGTATGAGGAGGCCTATAATTTATGGACTCAAGCAGTCTTTACTCTGAGCTTCAATCAAGTTTGGGCAAATCCAATATTTTTGTGTGTTTCCATGTTGCAAATTTTTCCCCTGCCTAAGGAGGCATAAAGAAGAATTTAGGACTTATTTATATACTTTCATTTATTACGGCTTCTTTTTGGTATAATCACGATTGTAGTTTTTTTTATAAAAAGGTTACACTTACATTTGTCAGCAACAGTATTTTTTTTCCCATAAATACCCTGCAACAAATAACTGTCATATTAACACAAAGAACGTTTGGACTTTAAGAATGCAAACTATGAGTGTACAATGTTTAACCGTACCCGTCGGTCTGGCAGGGGGGTAGCAAACTGGCCAGGGTACGCAAGCACGTCATACCACCAAACCAGCAGAGGGATTCAGCGAACATCAAGTGAAAGTAATCACATTCCATGTGCAGGGTTTGCGGTCAAAAAATGCAGCTGAGCATGGACCCAGCCAAAGTTAGAGCCATCAATAAATGGCTGCAGCCTAAGTCGTTAAAAGGGGGTCCAGAGCTTTCTAGGTTTTGCCAACTTTTTTGCCGGTACATGTGTAACGTTACCACTGTGGCTGCACCCCTTAACATTGTATCCAAGTCCCAAAAATGCCAAGCCCAATGCCCCCGAGCCAATCCTCCCCCTGTCATGTCCTGGCACCCCTATGCTGGGACATACAGACTGCAATTCACAGGGTCCACTGTACAAATCCGGACCCCGGAGGCAGGCTTTCTGGTTGTCTCTTCGTCCCACCCACTATGTGCTCTAAGGTGCTGCAGTGGGCACACAGATTAGGGCTGTTCACCCAGGCACAAACTGCACCCTGGAGTTCCTTCAACTGAAGTTTTGTTACCAGGACTGAAGAAAGACGTCTGTGGTTTTGAGGCAGCATGTTGGGTTTGTGCCTGAACCAAAGAGCCCCATACACGTCCAGCTTGCCTACTCCACCCACCGCCCATCCCATAGAAGCTCTGGTCAAACCTGGTGGTGGACTTGATTATGGGTCTGCCCCTATGTAGGGGCAACACTGCAGTTTTTGTTATTGTTGGCCATTTCTCCAAGGCCTGCAAATTCATAGCCCTACTGGGACTGTTCACAGCCAACATTATTCTTTATCAATTATAGGAGTGTTTCAGCCTGTACTGTGTACAATTCAGGACAGACAATCAGAGCAGGGGTCATTTACATCGGTCATTCTTAAAGATACAGTAACAAAAGGTAACCATATTATAAAGAAACTTACAATGGCTTTTTGGAAAACTGTACAAATGACCTGTGTAAATAGTGTAACTTAACAACTCCGCCATGTTGCACTGAAAGAGGAAGGAAGCTAAAGGGTGAACAAATAAAATAAATTTCAAAAAATAGCAGTAGACTCAGGTCAAGAACTAAGGACTGCAAAAAGTAAAAAAATATACATGTATGATAATCACAAACCCATGCAAAGGAGTAGTAATTCTTTTAAGGCAAGAAATCTTGGGATTCCACTTTAGTCTTGGCATAGTGAGTATATATTGGAACACATCATAGACCAGTGGTTCTTAAACTGGTCCTCAACCCATCTGTGGTACGGGTTACGTTGGAACAAAAAGTCCCACTTGAACAGTATAGAACTCCTGCCGCAGATAAAAAAAATTAATAGTGAAAGTCTTTTCTAATATTGGTCAACCTTTTTCAAACTTTCAAACCACAATGCCTTACTTAACAGTTTATTCTTTCAAAAAGCAACTAAATCTCATTCATTTAATTCAAATCAGCAGAAGAATTACATACAACTATGACTGATTATAAAGGGTATCCCCAAAATACACAGTATATAGGAAGATCCTTTGAAGAGTCATTCACATACTAGTTTTGACTTTACTGCTACAGAGGCTATGCTCAATACATTAAAAGTGTTAAGAAAAAAAATGGCAGACCTTTGCACATATCTTTCTTTTTATTCACTCTCAGTTTACTTTTGTTATATATAACAGGGTTGGTCACAAAAATGAACTCTGAATTAATCCAAATAGCTCAGTTGTGCACATCGTGATCATAAACGTCATTGAGACAAAGACAAAAAAAAGAGGACGTGATAAACACTTTGTCTAACAAGACTCAAGTCTCATGGACCCCCGAGCCACAAATCTTTAATTGAGAGAAAAGAGAAGCCATATGGTTTTGTACGGAGAGCCACATTTTATGCATATGTCCTTTTGATTTTATAGCCTTTTCCTCTTAAAAACACAGCCACTACAGCATATTTGAGAAAGTTTTGTTCTTCTGCTAGAAAAAAAAAAAAAACCCAGGAAAAAAAACATTCTAATGTGTATTTGCACTTACGCAGAACTGCAATAAAACTCTGGTTATCCAGTAGAACCCATAATCCAAAGCCCATGATAAGGCTGCCAAAAATCTAGAGGGCAAGAAATAAGAGAACACTCTGATCATGACTTGACATTTCTATGCAACTTCACAAAAAATGTAAATAATCAAGAAAGAAGTTGAATGTAGCACATTAATAATAACAAAATATAAATAATCAAGATATGCAGATCACAACAGCAACAGGCATTGGCAAACATCTAAGCCATTAAATAGATCATTCGGTTTCATTTTCTTGACCTTGATGTTTTGAAATGAAAAATTATATTGTTTGACGTCATTACATGGAACATTATCAGTGTTTTAAAATGGCCTTTTCATTAACTTGTTTTCTCAGTATTAAAAGGGTTTCAAACTCCAAAGGTTTCAACCAAATGATTGCCTTTTGAATTAAAGAAGTATAAATAAATTAATAATTACCCTCTCCAGTAAATGCTTGAAAAAATATTGAGTGTTTGTGGCTAAGGGTAAGAGGAGTTTTCACAGAGCTTTAACATTTAGCTTGTTTAATTATACTATTTATAATTTTATACACATTCTAGCAATCAAAGTGGCACGAAAGTTTCCACACACACGCACGCACGCGCGCGCGCTTTTGTTTTAAATTTTCTGACTACAGAGACTTGTGTATCCAGTAAAAACTGTTGATTTGTTCAAAATATTTTAACAAGCCAAATGCTAACAAAATGAAGTGCTCCTAAATTTAAAATAAATTATACCACTAAGAAAATTATCTAAAAGTGGTATAGATTTCCAATTACTTCCAATTTGTCCAAAAAGTACTGCCCCAGCAAATTCAGCTCAAGAACAGTTTATTCAGAAGCCTTTCATCATCAACATTAGCAAGCAACTCTTGCAACTGTTAGATTAAAAGTGCATACCTTACAAAGAGATTGTACACACCTGACCTACATGGGAGGCATAACCCTAGCCCTTTGCCTTTATATTGTTTGCAAACATTTTTAGAGTAAAGACCAGGCCTTTTGGATTGATGTAAACTTGGGTGTTTGGCCATAGGAACAGGACATGTGTTACACTGACCAAAGATTTCAGGAATAAAAAAAACAATACCAGCTATGAAGCATGGTGATGGAAATATTGTGGTTTGGGATTATTTGCTGCCTCAAGCATTGGGCAGCTTGGTCATTCATGTATTAATGAATTCTGCATTAAATCAAAAAGTGTTTGAAGGAATGGCTCAAAAGAAGAAAGATTAGTTTTCTGAACCCCATTAAAATTTTTGTATGGGATCTGAAAAGGGCAGATATCTTGAACTCAGGAATTTTGCATGGAAGAGTGCAAGCCAATGTCAGACAATGATGGAAAATTAGTGAAAATGAAGTGAAAATGATAGTCATTGTGAACACAAACACCACAACGAAATGTGACCTCTGCATTTAACCCCTCACATGTGCACATGTGGAGCAGCGGGCAGCCATCAACAGCACGCGAGGAGCAGTCTATAATCTATAATTTTCAAATGTTGTCAAAAATACTATTAAAAAAATAAACAGTAAAGACTTAATTGCAATTACTTGCAGATTAATTTTCTTCTAGCTATACTGCTGAACAAAAAAAAGCTTAATCGGAATGTATTTATTACTTTTGTAAATTCAACATGAGCTTGAACAGAAAAGTCACATGAATGTAGTTTTATCACTGACATTCAGGGAGAGTAAGAGTGGCAAGATGTTATAACTCCTCTGTGACTGTAGACCAGGCTACAGCTGTGGAGTTTATAGTAGTTCATAGTGTGCAAGCAGTGGTGTCAACATGGAAATATGTAAAGGTTCACAGGAGTAAACTAGTTAATAGCATTAATGCTTCTACCCCAGTTATGTCAGACTACACACAGCAGTGTGTTATGTAGAGCTTATAAAATACAATAATTTTTGTCAAAGTGCAACGTTGTGCAATATTGTCTAACAGTTTTACTCATATTTAAATCACTCATGTGCAATAGTCAAGCCTGCACTGTATGGTCACTTGATATTTGTATAATTAGAAGAGACAGATTTCTATCTTTTATTTATTTGTTTTGTATTTGTCACATTGTAATCCAAAAAACTCTGGATATGGAAATCCTGAATTTTAATAATAATTTATAGTTAATAATTGCAAAATTATTACAGTTCCTACAGATATCATAACTAGCTTCTTATCATTTTGTAGACACAAATCCCAAAACTTGCAAGATGTAACATGAAATGAGTGAGCCCTATGGGACATATTAAGGAGGAAGGAGAATGTGTATACTTACAAAGAAGAGGAGGTTGAACAAGAACAGGAAGTATTTGGTAGCTGTAATGCATCCTTTCCCCATACTTGCAGCTCTGTGTGAGAGAGAGCTAATAGTGGTAAGCAATTAAAGGGAAAGATTAGTTACTGGGCTCATGAGGCACATGGGTTGGTTCGGGTTCTGTTTTGGACTTTCCAATAGATTACATTAGGCATTACATTACATTAGTTCTGATAATTAATTACACAGTATTAATTATTTACAAATGGTCAAACAATAAAAAGATTTAACTGGACAAGCACACCATGAATGGTCTTTTAAAGATACTAGTTTGGATGTCAATTAAAAGTAGATTAAAAACAAGTATAAAATGTACATATGGGTCTTTCAATCAGGCTCTGCTTGGCTGTGATCAACTAAGCAGTTAAACTCAGAACTTCACTCAGAATATATTTTCTATTTTGCTCTGCTAAATCTACTAATCTACTCCGCTAAGTCTAAAAATAATTTGATCAAAATAACCATTCTTGAGGAAACACCCAGAAACACATGACCGCTCAGTGTGGTCTGTGGTCTGGTCTCTCTCCCTCTCCAAACTTTAGAATTGTAGAGGATGCTACTGGCAGCAGAACTGCAGCAAATATGTGACACTCTTGGTGTGTAAGCGACAACTTTACTGGCATTACGGAGGAAACTTTTTTTTTTTTTTTTTTTTTTTTTTAAAAGGGGAAAGCTTACAGAAAAAGCCTTCACTACCATTATTTTGGTTGAAATAAAGCATGACTTTTGCTGCAAATTTTACTTTAACAGTTGCAGGTAAGCTGTACAGCTGGCTAGCTGAATTTAAGTGAAAAACAGAGACCTTTCCCACCAGTGTCAGTGTTGAAAGCTCTTGTCTTTAAGATATCATGATCCTGTTTAGAGAAGAAACAGGCAGTGGTGGCCTAGTGGTTAGGACATTGCGCTGGGCACCTGAAGGTTGCAGGTTCAAGTCCTGGCTCAGGCACTACTGAGGTACCCTTGAGCAAGGTACCGTCCCACTACTCTGCTCCACGTCTTGGAAGTCGCTTTGGATAAAAGCGTCAGCCAAATGAATAAATGTAAAAATGTGAGAACATTCCTGTAATTTGAAACCAACTACCTCCCATCCAATTTTGTTGTTGGACAGATACCACAGAACAATTTGTTTTACTGCTGCACAGTGAAGGCAGCAAAGTGATGCAAACGTTTGATTAGGACAAGATCTAGAACCATTCTTAATACAAAATTATAACTAAAAAATGCTACAAAAAAATGTATATATAAATATCCAAGTTATGTTTTATGCACCATAGACCACCACCTGACCATTTGCCTAAACTGCAGCATGTAATATAAAACATGTACACTTGCAAATTAGAAAACAAGAACATAACCCAGTCTAGATTAATTATAAAGTCATTATGACCTTAAAAGATTTAGTCATGACAGTTTTTAAAACCAGAAACTACAGACACTAGTAGCAATACAGGGTTCAAACAGGCCAAGAAGTTCCACAAGTTCAAAACTGAATTACTGAAATAATTCATTAAGTCATTCAGAGTACTAAGATAGACATTATTTCTCTAGAATGATGCATTTCATGTCCAACCACTGTGAATGACTTGAAAAAGCATATTGTGTACTGTGAACCACTATACTGTATACTGTAATATAATGTATAAAATATATACTATATGTATGTGTCATACAACAGGAGCATGACTACACACTCTCAGAATGTGTTGCAGGTCTGAATGACAAGAAAGGATGTATACTTACAAAAGAAATGAAGTTGACCAGACAAAACAAAATATTTTGTGTTCATATTGTCTGCATTGAAATACAAGTCAGTCAAAGTAAATTTAGAAATCACCACTTTTTTATTTTATTTTTAAATTGAGTTTTCCATACTGTCCCACATTTTTCTGATTTGGGGTTGGCATCCTCTGATCGCTGCTTTTCAGCAGCACATACAAATATACTGTAGTAAAAATATTTTGGAGTGACTTTTAAAGACATTTCCAAAGCCAAATAAATTAATTGTTTTTTTTTTTCAAAGTCACCTTTGGATTGCATTTTGCTGTATATTACAAAGTCAGCTCTGTTAAAATACTACAATAGGAGTACAAGAGTATGTCATCTAGGTACTTTGGTGTAGTTAAAAACATCATGTTGGTTACATACTGGATGTGTAGAAAGATTTAAAAAAAAAAAAAAAAAAAAGTAGAAAACCGATGTCCTGATGGCCATCAAAAAAGACTCAAATGGGATAATGGAGCTGTGTGTTACAGGGCTATTGTTAAAGACTAATCACCAACTTTAAAAGTAACACGCCTCAATATAAACATTAGACAATAAAAGGACATTTTCTGGATTACAAAATACTCCAATAGAGCAGAAATGTAAAATCAGTACTACTCAAAAAGCACATATGCTAACCTGTACACAGCATGGGACTTTCATGCTATGGGGGATTTACAGAGAACAATCTGAAAGTGAGAAAATGGAAGATGGAATAATAAGGTAACCAGATTTGGGCGCTGCATGGGCAGCAACTTGTCATTTTTGCTACTGTTTCATGTTGATCTTTTACAGGATTTTACTGCATGGTTTCAAGCTAAATTAATGACCGGTCCTTTTTTGGAAGGCTGCACAGCTAAATGTTCTTCAGTGAATGACTGCTACATCATATGGCTTTTCAAAAGTTTTATCTCGTGTTGGCATCAATACATGCACAACATTTAAACTTTGTCAGTAGAAGACTAAGTGGTAAACTGACAAAATAATAAAAAAAAAACTTAAATTTGTTTTTCTTTCTTAGTCATTTTATTAGAGCAGTCCAGGCTAAAATAAACTGCAAGGCCAGACTATTCTAAACCAAAATCATAACTCTTAAGCTCACGTGACAATCCTAAACTTAGCCATGACTTATTTCCCAATCTGTGCTTTCATGTGAGTACATCACTGACATGGCTTCTAGACCGCTCAGCGAAAGAAAAAGCGGTCCTTAAATGTCGTCTTTCCTCTACCCCAAATCCCCAAAAGGCTTCGTCAGATTATTTAACCTATTAAATATTTACAGCAGGAGTATTTTACGACCACGTTAAGCCATTCACTTAGCTATTAAGGTTAAACGTGTTCATTAATTTACCATTTAAAAAGACGTGTTACTCAAAAACAGAAGGCTTGGCTAAATTAACGGTAACCCGAGAATTACAGAACATTGTTTCAGAGGAAGTGAAGTTAGCAACAGTCGACGATGAACACCAAGGGGATAAACAAATCGTTAGCGTAAAACACACAACCCAAACGCCACATCAGCATACGCAAAGACGATAAAAATGCAGCCTAAAAATGAAACCTCGCA
Organism: Arnoldichthys spilopterus; assembly: GCA_037974385.1. Lineage (NCBI taxonomy): Eukaryota > Metazoa > Chordata > Actinopteri > Characiformes > Lepidarchidae > Arnoldichthys > Arnoldichthys spilopterus. The sequence goes on from JBBPDA010113252.1 coordinate 25,074, forward strand.
GCTTAGCGACTAGACAAATAGGCTATGGATGAGCTAGCCATAGATAAATCTAGAAGAGTGTTATTACTCTTAAAAATCAGACAAACGTGTTTCTTTAAACTTGTTAGCAATACTCAACTTGTTAACAACCAACTCTTAAAAGTATTTTCTCTACTAGCAAACAATCATTAAAGGTATGAGAAGGGCGAAAGCTTACCTTTTCAGTATAGCTAAAAAAACGAAAAAAAGAAAAGCGCTTTGAACAGCTGTCAGATTGTCTCCCGTGTACCCTCAGCGAGTGAACAAAGTTGCGAGGGTAGTCAAAACTGAGGATCTTCGCCAGAGAGATTTAACTCTTTCACTGCCAGAGAGAAGCGATTATGTTTTGAGATGTTTTCCATTAATACCCACAGGCCGTTTAATATATTGCATTTTTAATTTATTTGGGGAAGGTCCATTGGACGACGTAATTGTACAGAAAAAAGGTCAAGCATTATTAATCTTATATTACCATATTGCTGTGGAGTGTAAAAAACATCTGCGGGGTCAATTGCACATGCGCATGTAAATTGTAACTATGCTGACAGTCTCAGGCGACAGTCGAAAGTCTCCATTCGTAATGGTTCACTCAATACGTTTGCTCATTCAGTATTCACTATATGGTATTTGATATATAGTCAGCCGACTATTGAGTAAGTGAACAATGTAAAAAAAAAAAGAAAAAAGAAAAGTGAACACTACTGAAACTAAAGTTTGGAACAAATGGGCCAGATCTGTTCTGTGCCATAAACACATCAATGGCATGACATGACTGAACACTTTAGCAGTCAACTTTATTTGGGAAGATTAAAGTTGCAATTAAGATCATTATTTTAGGTTGTGTCATCAAGACCACTATAGAATCACTTCAGTAGACGTGCACATCTGCACCTAACTGGAAACATGTGCTATCTATACCATTAGAAGTATCTAATTTTTTGTCAAGTCAAGTTTATTTCTATAGCGCTTTTTACAACTGACTGTCACAAAGCAGCTATACAGAAACTGGGTCAGATCCCCCAAAGAGCAAGCCAAAGGCGACAGAGGCAAGGCAAAACAAAAAAAAAAAAAAAAACATTTCCTAGCTGTAGAAAGAAACCTCGGGAGGAACCAAGCCTCCGAAGGGGAACCCCTCCTCCTCTGTTTGACACCGGATAGCAATAACAAAAAAGAGAAAAGGAATAAATGAAAAATATGTAATTGTTTTCAGTATAAATGGGCGGCAGCAGTTCCTTGTGTACAGGTGCCGTGATGACTTTAGAGGAGTTATTTGGCAGATAGGGCTGTTCATGAAGGCTCATCAGCAGGAGTGGGTTAAAAGTCACAGGAACTTTAACCAGTAATAGGGTATCAGGGTGGGTCAGGCTGGTCCTGATAGCAGAATGGGGCAGGAACACTGGTATCTCAGTGGGGCAGCTCAACAGAGAGAGAGAGGGGAAGAGAGAAAAATCTACCCCTTATCTAGAACTAACAGAACTTGACTAAACAAATATGTTTTCAGTCTGGACTTCAATATTGAGACTTGTGTCTGAGTTCCGACCATCATTTGGAAGATTATTCCATAACTGTGGGGCTTCATAAGAGAAAGCTCTGGCCCCTCCTGTGACCTTTGCAACATGGGGTACCATGGCATAGTAAACCATGAGAGACCAAGAGTTAAAATGATGCCGTGGTGCAAGATCATTCAGTGCTTTATAGGTCAATAACAGTATTTTATATTCAATGCTAAATCTGATCGGGAGCCAACGCAGATTACAGAAATAATAAACTAACCGAGAGGTAACAAAGGCATGAAGTTGTTTTTCTGCATTGTGTAATAACATTATGTTTCTTATCTTAGCAATATTTCTGAGATGAAAGAAGGCAATCCAAGTAATATTATCTACATGGTCTTCAAATGAAAGACTGAGGTCAATGATCACACCAAGATCTTTTATTGCTGTGCTAGATTAAACAGAATGGCCCTCCAGAGTTACTGTGTGATTGGACAGCTTACTCCTATTATGAGTACTTCGGTTTTATCAGAGTTGAGTAGTAGGAAGTTTAGTGGTGCTTGGAAATTTGTAAACCCTTTCAATTTTCCTTTATTTTAATATGAACAAAACATCTGATTTTAATCTGCTATATTATACAATTATATGATTTGATGGTGAAATCATAGGCTGTTATTTTATAATCATTGGGATGACAATCAAGTGTGAGTGGGAGGCTGTTTTATTCAAAGAACCAGCATGATCCAGCAAAGCCTGATCACACATACAACACATCTATGTATTATGGCTTGAACAAAGGTGGTGTCTGAGCACCTCAGAAAGAGTTGCTGATGCCCATAAAGCTGAAAAAGGTTACAAGATAATCTCTACAGAGTTTGAACTTAGATTGCATACAAATGAAGTAAATTCAAGATCATTGTTGTAACAATCAGGGCTACTGATTCATAACAAAATATTATAAAACAGGAGAACTAAGACCATAAATAGAAGGTTGGAAATAATTATCCTAAACCTATTTCAATATACCCTGTGTCTGAAGGAACAGGGTTTTTATAAAAACACTCAGAACGACGTAGAACTTCAAGGTGGATATATTATTCCCACGTTGAACAAACACTGACAACTACATTTCCCACAATCCCTTAGTCTCAAAATTCGGATCCCCAAGTCCTCCTCGTTAATGTTCCGACTCCCCAGCTGTTCGGAGTCCCGCAATCAGTTCCCACAAAAAAACCAAGTAAAATCCAAAACGTGACCTCCGCGGCAGTCAGAGGAAAAAGAAAAAAAAGGGGAAAAAAAGGAGCGCTCTCACCGGTAACGATTCGAGTGTCGCTGGAGGTAAACTGTCTACCACCTCAGTGGGTTGCTCACAGCGGTAGCAGCAATCAATTAGGTCTCGCGTGGTCTCTTCAAGTTTGGCGCGCGAATACTATGTTTCTCCGTCCATTTTATACCCCTTTACGGGGTCAAAGTTCATAGTCAGCTGACTTGATCACAACGTGCATGACAACAACGGCACGTGGACCACACTGGAGCGATGTTTACGTTAAAACCAGGGCATTACAAATAACAAAATGAAACAATAATGGCCAGTTTCCATATAATACATTTATATACCTTGTCTCTGGTATATCAAGTACAGAAACTATGTGGCTGGTGCTACATTGTTACCCTACAAAGAAGTGAATAAACATAACTCCAACAAGGCATGCAATAGTCCCAAGAGGTTACAAAGGAACCAGGGTCAATTCTAAGCAACTAAAGGCCTGTCTCAAATTGCTGAATGTTGATGTTCATGAATCTAACATCAGAACACTGAACAGCAATGGTGTGCATGGCAGGGTAGCAAGGAGAAAGCCAATGCTCTTACCCAAAAACATTGCATCTGTGATCTAAATCTCAAGAGACAGTGGGTCATACAGCAAGACCACAATCCTAAACACAAGTCATTTGACCTAAGAATGGTTAAATAAGAATAAAGTGAATGTTCTGGAATTGTCAAGTCAAAGTCCTGACCTAAATCCAATTGAAATGTTGTGGAAAGACCTAAAGTGAGAGGTTCATATGAGGAAACCCATCAACATCCAAGAGCTGAAGCTGTTCTGCATGGAGAAATGGACACTGTGCAGGACTGATCAACAGGTATTGCTGCACAAGTTTACTTACACAGTTTTGTTATTGGATCATACATGTACAAATACATGAGCAAATATAATACTTTTTGTATCATCTACTACGTTTGCTTCATCTACTTTTTTGAAAATCACATGATGTTTTAGGTGACACTCAGGAAAGAACCTTAGCATGTTTTAGTCACTCTACATAATTAGTCATTAATGAAGTATATGTCCACAGAAAAAAACGAACCCAAAGAACCTCTGTTTTAATGATATTCAAAACTGTCATGTATACAGTCTGACAATAGAATGTTTAACTTTTTATTGAAAAAATAGACAGATTGACAGTGTACCTGGTAGATGAGTTGCTTCTTTCAAAATAGAAGTTTATTTAAAATTTGGTGTCGCTTTAAAATGTTGCAGAGTATGAGAACATTTGTCATGAACAATTGTTCCAGTGTATTTTTATTATTACTGTAAATAAATATACAGCGAATATTTTTTCTAAAAGTTGAAAAAACCTCCATTGATGTTTTTCTAAATATTCTCATTTTACAATGTTTAAATTACTATACAACATACATTCAGAGAGATCTAGAGGAATTGTGGGGAAAAATAGAATTTTAGTAGAAAATGCAACAAAATATAAAATTAATTAATTTCTATTTTAAAATTACTGTTTGTGCAAGGTAGAGAGCACTATTATTTGTTTTCATGCTTTGTTATATTATTAATTTATGTTTTATGTTTAAAATCCACACTGCCACTGTATTCTAATGGTTTCATTACAATCACCCATCTGACTATCAAACCCAATATACACTACGAACAATAAGTTAGGGATATTGTTATTTGCATGAGTGCTTTTCCTATTTGCTCTGAATTTTAATGAAATAAGTTCCCTTTGATATTACTAATAATGTATGAGAAGAAACACCATTTTCATTAGTTTAATATTTATTACCCCCAAAAATTGACAATAACATGGCTAGCCCCAAATAACAAAAATTGACAAATTTCAGTAGCGGGTGTTTCCACCATTTGCTGCAAATGTCCACGGCGGTGTCTTGGTGTCAGTGGAGTCACCTGCAACGGTCGTCTGGCATTCAAGCCAAAGTCGGAGTCGGTTGCGAATGGTTTGTCTGGAAACCCTAGTACCCCTCGCCTCTCGTAAACGGGCCTGCAGCTGTGTGGCAATTGCATAACGATGTCTGAGTGCATAGGTCCTTAGGTACTGGTCATC
>JBBPDA010113299.1:0-29919 GCA_037974385.1 Arnoldichthys spilopterus
ATATAGCGAGTGAGGAGGTAATATATATATCTGATATATATATATATATATATATATATATATATATATATATATCATATATATATATATATCAGATATATAATATATATCAGAACAATAAGGAGAATGGAAAAATATTGTTAACTATTGTTAACTAGAGGTGAGAGAAAATTATACTGTGTAGTATTACAGTATTTTTAGCACAGTATTATATTGATAGAACTGAATCTAAATTTATTTATTTCATAATATTTTATTTATTTTTAATGTACTTACTTAATTATTTTAAAAAATCACAAAATGGCACAAATATTGTGATAGTATCCTAATGTTGCCTCTGTGGCTATTCCCACTTGTATCGTTAACTAATCTGGGTCCAAGTTACTGAAATCTGTCATTTAGACAGATCATGACATGTTTACACAATGTAAAGGGCACATTGTGTTTTAACATTTAAAAAACCTATTAATACGTTATTTGAATTTATGGAATTTTAATATTTCATCTCCAACTACTTTTCTGAACTCAGGCAAGGACAGGTGTTGTGATGAATATCATCGGTATCCTCAGCATCACACTGGCAATCAACAGTTGGGGCAGAGTTCTATTTAGCTTAGACACCTTTCCCAGTTGGGCTAACTCAACTGGTGTTTGAGAGATTGGACAACAAACAGCCAGTGGACAGATCACACACAGCAACGGGAGCCTCCTCTACAGCACTTTCAGCTAAGAAGCTGAGGGTGGTGCCTTCATCACACCACTGAAAGGTTTTGCTCAAGAAGCCAGTACATCCTCAGCTGCACTTATACACTGTGACAGTGTGAAATGTATGCAATTTATCAATACCACTGTAATATATGCACCTGCAACTGTATAGCAGCTACCATAATGATATGGTAGTGACAGCAATAAAATTATATTTTATTTAATTTTATAAAACTTATGAAGGATACTTGTAAAAGCTTATGAGACAAAATCACATTTGTATAAGATTTGTATCTTGTGTGTTTTTCTATTTAAAGGATATATATTGCTGTTAATTGAAATTAGCTTTTCAGAACCACCTGTTGTAGTGTTTGATCATGTAAATTATAATATAGAATGAAATGTTTTCAAAGGTACTTTAGAGCAGTACTAATTCAAGTGTGATAATATTGTGATTGTAACATACACTTTGCGTAATATGTGTGTTTGGTGTTCTTGTACTTTGCTTTAACATAAAAGTGATCATTTTCAGTGCTCCATAATAAAGTGTATATTGCAGGGATCCAAACTGATCCCTTAATAATGTATTTTACATGATATCTCCATGAAATGTAAAATAAAAACTGACATCTGAATCATTTCAATTGTCAGTGCTGTAAAGGAACAAATAGGGCCTGTTGCCATCTACTGGTCAGGTCTCAGAATAGGCCAGCAGTGTCTTGCACAACACAAAGGGCTTCATTTGAAACAGGTCAACTTTAATCAGCCTGCACATGTTGAATAAACCTTTCCATACAAGAAATTAAGATGAGAAAATGACTAGTAGCATAGCAGACATTCGCACATGCACATGAATTGCATGCAGCATTAGTGTCCCACAGTCTTAGTTTGAGATCACTGCTAAAAATCTGTTTCCACCGCATTGCCCTGTTGCATTGTGATGTGGATCTCCTGTTCGTACCTATTTTTAGAAAGTGCATAACAAAAACATTTAGTTGCCTAGAAGCCTGGATTCTGTCCCTTGTTATAGGTACACAATGTCAGAAAAACAACGAGTGTGTGTGTGTGTATATGTATATATATATAGAGAGAGGGGGGTGTATTCGCTGCACAGCACGTGTTCTCTGTTTGTTTCATAGCTTCACTGCAACCCTCAAAAGTAAACGTGTATTGACTAACGGGGCACATTTAAGGAAGCGGTGTGTTCGTTCTTTCTCTCTCCCACTCCCTCTCACTTTCTTTCTTTTTGTTTCTCCGCTATCTTCCGCCCACGCTGCGCGGTCACCTGCACGTCAGCGGAAGTTGCGTTGTAGCTGCAAAGATGGCGACCGGCTGGGAAACAGCGGTTTAAGCTTAATTAAAAGCACTGTTGTTAATGTACTAAATTGTAGCTACTTTTAGAAGTATTTCTCATCCATAAGGGTTTCGTTAAGTTTACGTTTCTGTTTTTAAGCCGTGGGCAATGGCTGGCGTCATGGAATCAGGTTGGTTACAGCTTTTCTAGTAGCAAACATGGCTCATTGTTATGCTAACTTTCCTGTGCGGGTCGGCATTTTTTGAAGCATAAGTAGAAAACTAACTGGTTAAAGTTACCACAAGTCGTGCCAACAGACACTAACTAACAAAGCAAACAAATCCCACCATTTCCGGTATAATTTTGTATGATAATTTCTCTGAGTGATAGGATATTTTGATGCAGACAGCTAGCATGTCAGTCACTGACGTTACCCTTTTCTTATCTACGCAGAGGAGCAAGCGAGGAATCGCTTCCAGTCGGAGCTGGAGTTTGTTCAGTGCCTCGCCAACCCAAACTATCTCAACTGTAAGTTAAAGAGGGGTTCTGTTGTTTTATGACGTTTTTCGTTAACATTAAGCCCTTTCTTTGCGAAAACTCCTATGACAGTAGGCAGCAGTGCACGAGTACATAACTTACTGCATAACGTTACACTGTCTTCACATGACGAGGCTGACGTTGGCTTCTTATTCGCAGCTTCGCTAGGGAGAGTGTTCACGGTGGTAAAGGCTGCGCAGTTTACCATCTACGCGCGTTGTAAACGCTTTGGAACACTTAATGAAGTAAGGAGTCACGACAGGTATTCACTGCACCTCTGAGTAAACCAGGAACCCAAGATCATTCTGACGGACTACACCACTCTGGGCCAGGCAAATATTAACTCCACAGTACATATTAGGTATTATACTCTAAAGAAAATTGGATTTGGCCTGGTCCAGATTGATTTAATACCTTTTATTAAGATAGAAACACGACCAACAGTGCATTTCTCTTTATTCATCTGAATAAGACAGAATTCCAAGATCATTTTGGAGGACTAAAGCACTCTGGGCCAGGCAAATATCAACTCCATATTATAGATTAGGCATCAAACTATTAAAAAAAAAAACTTGTCTGGCCCATAGTGGTTTAGTCCTTTAGAATGATCTTGGATTCCTGGTTTACTCAGAGGTGAAGTGGAACACCTGTCATGTACAGGAAATGTTATGTTTCATAAATGCATTGTATGTTTTTTAGAAAAAAAATTATTTTCTTAAATTGAGCAAGTAATCCTTACAGTCCATTAAGTGTTCCAAAGCATTTACAACGCATGAAGAAGGTAAACTACGTAGTGAAAACGTCCCCTAGTGAAGCTGCAAACAAGACGCTAACTTCAGCTGCAGAAAAAGAAGCCAAACGAATCGGAAGCTGCGAATAAATAGCCAACTTCAGCCTCATCTTTACATGTAGGTGTGGGCAATATGGGGGAAAACATATCACAATACTTAGACACTTTCACATGATATGCAACAGGATGTTTTGACAAAGGTAGAAAGTGCTAGTACCTTCACATTTAAGAGCTGCTCGGAAATACTCTTTAGTACAATAATCTGACCACTCCTCAGACCACTTTGACCACCACCGACCACATAGATGAACATCATATGCTGCCCACCCTTAGCCAAAAGAGCTGTTGCTCCAAGCTACAGGTTTTAACTGATGTCTCTGAGACTTTTGTCATCTGAGGTCAACCAGAGGAGGATGGGTTCCCCTTTTAAGCTTTGGTTCCTCCCAAGGGTTCTTCCTTCAGCTTAGGGACTTTTCTTTGCCTCCATTATTGTTGGCTTGCTCTTTAGGTTTTGAACCTGGATTCTGTAAAACTGCTTTGAGTAATCAGTTTCACAATTATTTTTTTTTTTTAGTTTTACTACTTTATGGCTTTGACTGTACGATCTTCTATTTTAGTACATGCTTTGTACTTCAGACAGGAAGGGAGCCTTCTGTTCATTGTCTGAAACAGGTTGTGCTAATTGTTGATGTAACAACAGCACGTTTTCTTTGTTCATTTCAAAGCTCCATTGCAACACTCAAAAGTAAATGTGTATTTACTAACAAAGCATATTTGAGGTAAGGGTGTTCTCTCTCTCTCTCGGTCTCTCGCTCTCTCTCTTTCTTTCTTTTGGTCTCTCTGCTGTGTTCTGCCCACACTGCGCGGCCACCTGCACGTCAGCGGAAGTTGTGTTGTAGCAGCAAAGATAGCTAGCTCTTTCCAGAAAGAGCTAGTAAATGCTCAGTGTTGTACTGTGCTAATTGGTGTAATTGGTTCCTCCCAAGGGTTCTACTTTTTCATTGCCTCCATTATCGTTGGATTTCTCTTAAGGAGTTTTGAGTCAGTTTCACAATAAAATTATTTATTTATTTATTTAGTTATTGGAGGAAAAGTTTTACTACCTTTTATGGCTTTGACTGTATGATCTATTTAAGTACATGCTTTGTACTTCAGAGAGGAAAGGAGCCTTCTATCAGTACCCTTATTGCTCTAAAATCTCTGATGACATTATACCTAAGCTTAATGTCAAATTTTTTAAAATATCTGTACATTAATCTTATTAGCAAACTTATGAGTCTGTAGGTCTTTTATAATTTCCTTAGTTAATTTGCATCTGTGTTCATTGCAGTGCACATTACATCTGAAGTATAAATCCAACACACATCAATCTGTTCACATGTAAATGTTATATGCACTGCAAAAAGGAAAACATATTTTCCATGAGATAATTAAAGCCTGAATTTTCTTTCTGCTTGCAGTTCTAGCTCAAAGAGGCTACCTGAGAGAAAAACCTTTTGTGAATTACCTGAAGTATTTGCTCTACTGGAAAGAACCAGAATATGCCAAATTCCTGAAGTAAGTCTCCTTTTAAATACGTACATGTTTTATTGCAGTATATTTAATGCTTTTATGAATTATTTAATTTTCATTAGTCATAAAAATCTTTGGTTAACTATTAAAAGGCTTTAAGTATCAGTACTTATAGAACAGGCAGCATAATTGGATGCAGGGTTTGTATTTTGTTAATGCAGTATCCGTATTACAGTATTAAAGATTTTTCTGATTTTAGCTGTCATGTTCCTGATGCCCTTACAGAATCTAATGCTATTTATATGTGTGTTCTTTCTTCATTAAGTTCTGTTTACAAATGAATTATTTCCAGAGTATGCAATGCTCATGGGGACAGGATATTAAATTACTTATACCATGAATTGTCTGAATCTTTTGCATATTCATATATTTTTTTGTCATTTTTTTCAGGTATCCTCATTGCTTGCACATGTTGGAACTACTGCAGTATGAACACTTTCGGAAAGAGCTGGTAAATGCTCAGTGTGCAAAGTTCATTGATGAGCAACAGATCCTGCACTGGCAGCACTACTCACGCAAGCGTACACGCCTTCAGCAAGCTCTCGCAGAGCAACAGCAACAACAGCAGCAACAGGCGCCTCCCCATGGCAATCCTGCTTCCAAGTGAGGCCTGCCTGTGGGCTAGAGACACTGAAGTATCTGATCCACATTTCATTTTTTCAAACATTTGTGTAAATACTGTACATTTTCTGGATTTTTGTTTCCTGTGTGGTGATACTGAGAGACATTGGGATTCGGACTGTCCAAATTAACACACGCGAGGCACAATAATTATCCAGTTCTGAATCCTTATTGGAGAAATAAGATCTTATGCAAGGATACTTTGTGGGGAAAATATTTTTAAATAGTAAATGTTCTAATACCCATTAAACTCCAGGGAATTCTGTAAACTGTGATAATATAACACACGTTTGTGAAATGGTTATATTTTCTTTTGTACTTAAAACACCCATGTCTAATATGTCTTGCATTTTTTCCCCTGAAGACCTCTTGCTTTATTTGTGTAGTTTTATGTACCAGAAAGAGTCATTTTTACCAAAAAAATTTCTTACAAAATTAAACAGGCTGATTTGGTAATTGTGCCTTTACATCTGATCTATGTAAATGGCCTCTAATCTGATTGGACTCAAAAATTGGTCTGTGCTGAAACGTGAGTGAGTATGGCTTACCTGCTATAAGATAAATAAACTACTTAAAAACCATTGAAATGCATTTTTGTGACCTCACAAAAACAATGCTGCATTCGTAGCTTAGTGTCCGTATATAGACTGAGAGTAAACATTTAGATGTAGCATTTACATTCCTCATCTCATTTAAAAAGTAATTCTAAGATATGGGCCCTTTAATTTTATAATGTTTCATAAAGTCATTATTCTTACATAATATAAACAACCAGAAAATGGGTACAAATATGTGCAAAAGATTTTACTGAACCTGACTTTAAAAAAAGTTTTGTCCCTGGGTTGGCCATGGGTGTGTTTCTGTGCAGGGTTTGCACGCTCTCCCATGTTTGCATGGGTTTCCTCCCACTGTCCAATAGCTTGACTGGGTACCATAAATTGCCCATAGGTGTGAGTGTGTGGGCAAATGGTTGTCTGTCAATGTGTCACCCTGTGATGGGTTTACCTCATGTCCTTGGATTGGCTCCAGCTTTCCTGCAACCTTAAATGATAGAAGCAGTTTAGAAAATGAATAAATGACAGCCGCAGCTGTGACACCAGACTAACCCATTAGATTCAACAACATAAAACCTTAATCTCAGTCCTTAATCTCTACAGCATGCCTTTTAGTATACGAGAACAACCTAACACGCTCCGAAAGCAGTCATATCACCAGCCTACTATGACACTTACTCTGGTGTCACAGTTGCTGCTTCTGTCATGTTCAATAAAATCTTTTGCACATACTTGTACCAGTTTTGTGGTTGTTTATGTAAAAATAATGAATTCGTTGATTATTGACTGAAATGCACAAACATGTTTATTGGCATGTTTATCAGTCAGTGCCATGATTTCTTTTTGGCACTGATAGTAAAGATGAGTAAAGGAGGCCATGAATAAGTATTTGTGTTTAAATACTTAAGTCTCACATAGAAAAAAAACAACAGACTTTACTTGGATATGTCATACAGTCAGAGTTTCATTAGTATCTGCCAAATTTCCTCTGGCATATCTTCCGGAAATGGAGGTGGCATCAATTTGTATTTCGAGTTTTCCTGACCCCAAAATGCTACAATTTCTTGCAAATCTCCAACTGTAATATTTGGATTCTTTTTTCATTTCTAGCCATCTAGCATAACACCTTCTCTAGACAAGTTGGCAATAGCTGGTTGTTTTATGCTTTTTCATTTTTGCCCTTATAGCATTTTCAGACATGTCGGGTATTTATATAGTCATTGCTTGATATATTGCCTTTAACATCATTTTAATAAGCTGTGGTTGAAGTCCTATTAATGCAGTGACAATGCAAACATATACAGGCCGAACAGCAGTGGCTAGAAATGGAAATATTACTGCGTACATGTTTGCTTTGTTGAGACAGTGAATCTTACTGGGCCAGAATAATAGTGGTAGTCTAGTGGTAGTCTACAAAATGTTCAGGAATGGTGGAACATGACAAAAAAATTGGGGTGTGGACTTGGCCTCAGAATTACCAAAGATATTAATTCGAACAAGCATCTGTGGGATAAGCTGGACAAGTCTGATCCATGAAGCCCCCGCCTCACCATTTACAGGACTGCAGCAAACATATTGCTGCCACATCATACATCATTTTTGGTGTCCATGCCTTTATGGTCCAGAGCTGTTTTGGTAACACAAGTAAGGCCTACACAACATCAGGCAGGTTGATGTTGAAAAAGTTAAAAGTTAAGGCTGATTGGTGTATACCTCTGCAACAGTAGTGAATTACCACAGTGAACCTGAACTAAAAAAATTGGAAAATATAAATGGGAACATGCTTCATTTATATTTTGTTCATAAGAATTTCTATGAGTGGTTTTATTACTTTTGAGAAGGGGCTTTTTTTTTGTTAAAGGGGAGTTTTCCTCCTTTTTTTTTTTTTTTTTTTTTTTTTTTTTTTTTTAAGATTGAGTCATTTTCAGTCTGGCGCCACTGGCCACGCAATTCCATTACACATTACCTCCTTTCTTGTTAATGGTTTAAGCTTTAACGTTACAGTTACACCACTAACTTGACTTTGACTTGATTTAGATTTTGTTACGTGGATGTCCTTGTTTCATGTTAATAGCTTGATTAACCTTTAACAGTGTGTCTGTAGGCTCAGTAGCTCATCTTCTGGCAGAGGGCAGTTAAAGCAACACACAGTGGTCACCATTAATATTTGGAGTCTCAGCTTTAGTCTAGACTCAATTTTATTGTCATTGTGCAGAGTACAAGAAGAATAACAAGAAGTATAAAGATTAGCATAAATTACAGCAAAGTGCAATATATTTGATGCTGTTACAATAAGTACAGTGTTGTTGACCGGAGAGCAGTATATACAGAGTTTAAGATGTGTACAGTGTATTCAGTATGTTATAAATAGTGAAATGGGCAGAGCTGAATAGGGTTAAATTAAGTACAGACAAATATACAGTCGTATAAATATACAGGTGTTGTGGAAATATGCAGTTGATGTATGTACAATATAAATAATGCTCTTAAAAGTCCATTGTTGTGCAATGAAAGAGAAATGACAAATAAAAGGACATAAATTAATGATCAGAATTTGTACTTAGCACATACATCTACCCATTTGATATGACTGGTGAATGGATCTGTAGCCACATAAATACTCACAAAAAATGTATATAATTAATAAATATATTATACGCTCTTATTACACTACTCAGATGTTCGTGTATATTTATCTGGCTTAAAACATTAATGGCCCTAAAACGTATTGTGAAGGAATATATGGCCGTGTCCCAAACTGCTTGCTATCACAATAAATAGTGTGTATAAAAGTAGTTCACTACCATAAAAAAATGCATTCGCTAAGGAAGAATGTACGGAAGTGTGCGGTTTAGGACACAGTTCATGACTAAGCGCTTGTGAAAAGTTTACCGCAGAGCACGCCTGAGCCAGAACGCACTGCGCATGCGTAGTAAGATTCCGCGCATCCCATCACTTGCGCTTTAGACGATGATGCTCATGGCCCTTTAACGCAACATGAGCTGAGCACCGGACCGTGATATTTATTATGTAATAACCTCGTGGCGTGTGTAATTCCGTCAGCAGCCCTCAGGGCAGGGATAAGAGAAGACCCCGTCTATGTTTTGTGTAAAGTTCACCTAGGCCGAAGACGGGATAGACCTTCACACTGCTGAGACTCTCACCCACAAGCTTCAACTCACTCACTCAGAATGGACACCAAAGCCGAGGCTCAGGTGAATGGAGTCTTAAAGACAGATGCCGATGTTGAGGACACGTCCAGTTCGCAGACAATGCGTGGAGGATGTGGGAGGAAAGGCCGTAGCTGTTTACCTCAGAATTACAGAGAAGAAATCGTTCATTTACTGAAGCTAGCGGGACCAGTGGTATGACAAACACACACACTCACACATGGTGGAAATTCTACTGTTATACTGTGCTTTCTTTCTTTCTTTCTTTCTTTTTTTCATTCTTTCTTTCTTTCTTTCTTTCTTTCTTTCTTTCTTTCTTTCTTTCTTTCTTTCTTTCTATCTACTTCAGTTAAGAAGTTAACAGAATGTAATGTATAGATTTTTATTTGGTCAGCTTACTATTAGAAGTTCAGTTACCTGAAAAAGTTTTTTTTAAGATATATTTTAACATTTTATTGATGAAATGAATCAGTTATACAGACTTCAAATATAATTATAATTTTTACACATTTCCAAAACTTTTCCCCTCCCTTTGAATAAACGTCGATTTTAAAAAGAACATGAATATGAACAACTTGTGAATATTAAAATAATAATAAAAAATTAGTGAGAAAGGGGTGGTGGCAGTCAGAAAAAACTCAAAATTATGCCTGGTAAGTTGCTAAACACTGATGGGCCAATCTCACACATGTGATTAAAGCATCATCATTTGGTTGTGATCTTCTCACGTTTCAGCATTGACATTACACCTCAATAAGTTTAAGCTGAAATACTTTTTAAACACAGTTAGCAGGGAGTTTCCCTACAGTGTAGTAAAAACTGATTTTTTGTGTGTAGATTGCGTAATAAATATAGGCAGCTTACAGATCAATATATTTTGGCATTTTGGTGCAATGTTTTAATTGTGGAAGAAGCCATGTCAGCTGCGTTTTGAAGTTCACTTCTGATGCCTACATTTCTCTCCACACAGTTTATTTCACAGCTGATGATCTTCATGATCAGCTTTGTCAGTACTGTGTTTTGTGGACACTTGGGGAAAACCGAATTAGCTGGTGTAGCACTGGCCATAGCTGTGAGTAAACACAGAACACTTCAGCTTAAAGTTCCTGATTATTTGTTTTTGTGAAGATGATTATAATCACAGTTTCATTTCAGCTTGAATGTTTTATTACTTGACAGGTTATCAATGTCACAGGCCTGTCTATTGGTGCAGGACTGGCATCAGCATGTGACACACTCATTTCTCAGGTGAGTAACAGTGACATTGCCACTCATTTTTGGCTTAGTTTTTTCAGTTAAGCGATTCATCTTCAAATAACACGAGAGAGAACACAGTGTGCTGTGTGTTCTGTGAACAGGTTAAATTTTAAACATATGAGGAGATCTTGCCATTAACATCATTTTAATAAGCTGTAGTTGAAGTCCTATTAATGCAGTGACAAGGCGAACATACCCAGGCCGAAAAGCAGTGGCTAGAAATGGAAATATTACTGCATACATGTTTGGTTTGTTGAGTGAGTCTTACTGGGCCAGAATAATAGTGGTAGTCTAGTGGTAGTCTACAATGAGTAGTTGCACCATTAAAACTACTGATAGTTTTACAAGGGCCTTGTTGTGATGGTTAGACGTCTGGATCAGAAGGTATGTAGTAGTTAGTACCTACCAAAAGTGATCCAAGGAATGACATCTGGAGAACCAGGAACAGGGTCACAGGTTCCCAAGGCTCCTTGATGAGGCTCGTTTTGAACAGTGTACCACGGAGGTACCCTTGAGCAAGGCATTATTATTTTATTTCATGTGGAGCGTCTGGTCTGATCCCAGAAAAGAGCCACTAGAACAGAATGTTAATGCTGACTATGGTAGGAAGGTGTCGAAACAGTGTCAACAGCTGTCAACTGTCAGAGCTGCTTCAGCAGCATGAGGGGGGCTATTAGGCAAGTGGTTTTAATGTTATGGCTGATCGGTGTAGATGGACCACTTTTTGGTCATATTTGTCTGTATATAGAGAGACGTCTTTTCAACTGAACTTCAGAGTAATGGCATTGTAATATTTGAGTGCATGCTTCATACTCTCTTGTCTGTCTGAATAATGAGGTTGACTAATGCCCTTATTTACATGCCTCATTACTTCTTATTAAGCCCCTCTTCACTGTTATTAGTGCATTCCACTTTGAAGGGGTTTGTGATAAAGGTTGCATTCTCTCTGCAGACATTTGGCAGTAATAATCTGAAGAGAGTGGGGGTTATCCTGCAGAGGGCCATCCTCATCCTCCTGTTGGCCTGCTTTCCCTGCTGGGCCATACTAATCAACACAGAACCCATCCTGCTGGCCGTCAGACAGAGCCCCAGGGTGGCCAGGTATGTGCTGCAGCAATACCATCCACCAGAGATATAACTAATATACATTTTATGGGCATAAAGCATGTTTAAACAGCCAGTAAGACCAGGCAAGTTGGGTTCTACATACTGTAAACAACTTTTAGTCAACTGAGAAAATAAAATCTACATGCATTGTAAGGATGCTAATATTGCAATAAATACAAATAACATTAATGTAAAGAGCAGTGATTTTATGTGTGTAAGTGTATTTACCTAATAATTTATGAACTTTTTGGAACCTGGAGAAGGCCCAGTATTACTTACAACTATTGTACCTGGTTTCACAGCTGAAAACAGCAAACACCAGTGCTCTTTTTGAACATACGACCCGATATATATTTGGTTAGCCAATAAGTGCATGGTATTCAAGGCAGGTGACATAAGGGCTACTACACTGTTCAGCCAGAGATGTGCTGTCTAAGAGGTAACTTCGGTGTTATTTTGGCTCAAAGTCTTCTTTAAAAACCTATGTGTGTAACATAATAAAAAAAAGTAGCCATCAGGAAAAAGTTCCATCCTGAGTGGGTAAAAAGTTTGTCTGGCATCTGCACTGTATTCTGAGGAGTTAACCAGGATGAACCAAGTGCTTCATTATACATTGTATAAAACAACACAGAAGGCCATTTCCCAAAGAACTAACGCAACTAAATTATAAATACATTTGAGTTTTGTTTAAAACAAATAGATTTAAATAAGGATTTAATGAAAATTTTTGGAAAAGTATTGGAAATCATATCACAGTCAATGTCTGTTGTATTCATTAACTCACAACATTATAATGTTCATATTTGTATCATCAGAGTTCTTATGGTTTACATAATGTTTGTTTCCCTCCACAGTCTCTCACAGCTGTATGTAAAGATATACATGCCTGCTCTGCCTGTGAGTATGACCTTCTGTTTCTAGAGTAACATTCAATAGATCAATAGCAGCATCTATTTTTCACATCTTTCTAGTCAAAACTACTCTTTCTCCTTCCTTTTCATGCCGCAGGACCAATAAAATTGAAGTTGCGGTTCATGTAATACATTGTAATAGTATTTTATAACTGGATGGAAATAAAGTCATTTAGATTACTTCATCCAAATTTAAGTTTTCATCGTTTTACTTTTCTGCACCTTTTGTAGGCTGCTTTTATGTACCAGTTGCAAGCTCGATACTTGCAGAATCAGGTAAAAACTTTACATTTTATTAAAAAAAATTTTTGATATTTTTATCAATCATATTTTAATTATTATTATTGAGAATATACTACTGCATATTATGTTTATATATAATACATTTACATACTCAATTTTACTCATATTAACTTTACTATGACTATAAGGACTTTTCCTCCTCGTCTTCAGGGCATCATATGGCCTCAGGTCATCACAGGAGCTGCTGGAAATGTCTTGAATGCCGTGATAAACTACATCTTTCTTCATTTGCTTCATCTGGGTGTAGCGTGAGTAGCTTTATTTACTGATTATTTATAAAAATAGTGCCTCATTATTAACATGTTTGAAACAAATTGAAAAGTGAAAAAACAAGACTAGCAAATAAAGAAAAATATAAAAAATAAATAAATCATTGTATTTTTTGATTTGGTGCTTTCTCTTGTCCAACAGTGGTTCTGCCGCAGCTAACTCCATTTCTCAGTGTTCCTTGGCTGTGTTTCTTTATGTGTACATCCGTTGTAAGGGTCTACACAAGGCCACCTGGGATGGTAAGACTCAAATACTCATTATTACTCTTGTGTCCCATAATAGTGTTTTTGAGAAAACTCTAACACAGTCCATTTGTGAAAACCTGTTGATACAGAATGTAAAACATTTCAAATGTATTGTTAAGTTTTAAAATGTGGAATGATGTCACAAGGCATATTGAGAGGTTGCTCTGTTCCAGAAACCTCAGTCAATTCAGATTAGGTTTCACAGAGCTTATGTTTTACCACTTAACCAGATTTGTGTTGTTCAGTCAGGCTGTGATACAGACATATTGTACTTAAAAACATTATGTAACAACACACTTTTTTCCCTCTTTAATATTTCACCCAGGGTTGGTTTACTTTGTGACTTTTTACATAATTCAGAGCAGTTAAATTAGTCAGCATAAATCATGACCTTGTGAGGAAACCCTTCATCTTCTGCACATGTATCACAGTATTTATTACATTGCATTCTAATGACAGGCTGAAAAAATATTGCTGTTAGAATTCATTTGTTAACTTGGAGCTTGAAAAGTTTTACTGCACACATTAAAATAGAAAATATGCTTAAACAGGCTCCATCAATAGCACAGGTACTTGGTTAGTACATCATGACAAATCACAATCTATGAGAACTACATGAACTTGCTGTTTGGAAACAGAGTTTAAAAGTCTTTGTTCAAGTCTTTAATTTCTACTTCTTCTTTGTTATCTCTTTTTTAAATCTGTACACACACATTGCCACTGTCAGGCTGGTCTCGTGACTGCCTACAAGAGTGGGGTGCCTTTATCCGCCTTGCCCTACCCAGCATGCTAATGCTGTGCGTGGAGTGGTGGACTTATGAGATTGGAGGATTCCTGGCAGGTCTGTAATGTTCTCTCTTTTTGTTCTGTTAGTTTCATCATAACTTCATAATCTGTTTTCTACTCATTTGATATCTTCATCCACATCCATTGTAGGTCTCATAAGTGAAGCGGAGTTGGGAGCCCAGTCCGTTGTCTATGAACTAGCCACAATCGCATACATGGTAAGACATTATATAGAAAGTAGAACATGTGAACTGATGTGACACCCTACTCTGTGGGTCACCATGCAGTACACATTCTCAAGGCTACACAGCCACCAAGACAACTTGTGGGAATATGTCATTGTACATTTTAGGTAAAGTAAAACATGTTGTTGTTGTTGTTGTTGTTAAGCTAAATGTTTTGTGGAAAATAGTTTTATTGCAATTGTCATTTTTTGTATGTTATTTTACTTGTTATAACAAGTAAGCTTAGTTAATTACATCTTTAGAGACACTTAACCAACCACTGTTATGTAAAAGGTCAAAAGACAAGTTAATGTGTTTTGTAACAAAGAAAGTTGAAATTTAATCCTTGTCTGTTGATGTCAAAGGAATAAAAGGTGCTGTATCACTGTTTTTCCTGCACAGCCCAAGAAAGCATTTCTCTGTTTAGATAAGAGGTTTCATAACAAGCGATTTTATCATATTACTCAAGTAAAACAGTGTTCTACAGTCTTGTGTACATCAAACATTAATTTATGAGTTAGAGCGGCTAAGAAAATGATTGAGAGAAATCTTGAGTATAGAGTAGAGATGCTCTAGTAGAGAATGGCTCAAATTAACAAGAAAGAAATGTATTTAAGAATGTCTCTTTTCAAAAGAGTGACTACATGTAGATAAAGTAGGCATGTGTTTTAAAAGGTACTGTTCCCGTAGCTGTATTATATGATCCATAACTGTCTTTCATGGATAGGCAAACAAATATCTTATAGATATCCAAAGCTACAGCAGCTGCATTCAGGCCCAAAAACAAAAAAAATTTATTTTAAAAAGTGCCAATATAAGACCTATTATTTACATACATGTGAATTAATCAATGCAGTGGTTCAATAGCACTGTCTTCCAATGAAATGAAAGTCACAGTTATAATAAACCTTCACTAAAATCCTCGTCTTTTTCCTGTCAGTTTCCTCTGGGATTTGCAGTGGCAGCCAGTGTGAGAGTGGGCAATGCTCTTGGAGCTGGAAACACAGAACAGGCCAAACTTTCGAGCAAAGTGTCTCTGCTATGTGGACGTAAGTGTACATGATGTCAGCAACTGAATAATTTTTAAATCAGCACATAGCCCGCCTATATGTTTCCTTTTTCTGTCTTTACCTTACCTTTGTCTTATCAACAAAATGGTCAGAAATTTTGAGTCTTTTGGCTCATTTACAAGTTCTCCATCAGATTTCAGTCAATTAGACCTTATGTCATCACTTGTCTCCACTTCCTGATTTTGGTCTTCTGCAAATACGCTGCATAAACAACAGAAAAATGTGACAAGGCCTTTTGCTGTTGTTATGGAACTCTACCTTCCACAATTAGATTTCCAATAGAAGAGGATGGGTTCCGCCTTCTGAGCCTTGGTTCCTCCCGAGGTTTCTTCCTACAGCTAGGGAGTTTTTCCTTGCTTCTATCGCCTTTGGGGGCTCGGACCCAGTTTCTGTAAAGCTGTTTTGTGACAACATCAGTTGTAAAAAGCGCTATATAAATAAACTTGGCTTGACTTGACAATTAGGCAGTGGTGGTCTAGTGGTTAGGACCTTGCCCTAGTTAAATACTATCTCACTACACCACTCCCTAGGCACTGTTGATAGCTGCCTGCGATGAGTTAAATGCAGAAGTCACATTTTGTTGTGGTATTTAAGTGTGTTCACAATGACAAATAGTTACTTTCACTACACTTTAATTAGGTCAAGTTTGGTGCACAACTTTCAGAAACATTTAAAATATATCTTTAATAGCCTCACTGTTATGGATAGACAAGTCAGAGCGTCTCCAAAACAGCAGGAATTGTGGAGTGTTCCAGGTGTGCAGTAGTTAGTACCTACCAAAAGTGACCTAAGGAACTGGCAATGGGGTCATGGCCACCCAAGGCTTACTGATGCATGTGGGGAGTGAAGACTAACCCATCCGGTCTGATCCCACAGAAGAGCTACTGTGGTTTAACGTTGCTGAGTCTGAGAGAAAGTCAATGGTCTTCTTTAAAAGACATTTTGTGACACAAAAAAATGTAAATATACACATTTTACTTGGTTAGAATATGGCAGTGTAGTGGGACAGTACCTTGCTCAATGGTACCTCAGTAGTGCCTGGGCCGGCACTTGAACCTGCGACCTTCAGGTCCCAAAGGCAGCGTCCTAACCACTAGGCCCCCACTGCCCACAAAAATATAAAATATAATATAAATGAAAACAAATAAATTCAAAATAAATTCACTGGAATAATGACTGTGACAAAATCTTAAAGAAAGCATACAGGCCACGTAAAGGAAATGTTACAGATCTCTTTAATATTGTGAAATATGATGTGATAGAGAAATGAGCAAAGCTTCTACTTCTTATTTCTCTTTTCTAGTCTTAGTCTCATGTGGAGTTGCAGCATTAATAAGTGGATCCAAGGACATTATTGGATACGTCTTTACCACTGAACAGTAAGTAAAACAAACTGCTGAGTATCACTGGAGTAAATGGACAAAATCTGTATTTAAATACAATTTTTTTCATCTGCTGTACTATACTGGTCAAACTAGAACAGTGGTCACCAACCCTCCTCCTGCAGAGCTACTTTTCCAACCTGCATCTAACATGCTGCCCCCTCTCCCTCTATTACCACCAAGGCTTTGTCTACGCTGTTGACCATAACAGATTTTTTAAAATCTAGTTTTTACACTTGAGGGTTCAGATTTTAAGTTAAAAAAGGACCAAATCAACAAATTCACTTTGATTTGCCGAAAGCTTTGCTAACACAACCGTTGTGCCATGTTAAGCATCAGCAAAACTTTTTAGCATCTAAAACATGATATTAGACCTTAGGCTCATGTGCAGCTGCTTATTTTGTTAGCAATGCTTTATGATTTTAGTTGCTCTATAGTGTATGATTATACAAGCTGTGTTTGCATACTTGAATGCCGCTTTCAGCAGTGGATGCTCCTTAAAGTCGCTGAATTCACTGACCAAAAGGTGTGTCCACAGCCCACAAAAACTTTGCCTGACCTTTAACTGACCTTTAAAATGTAAATAAATATAACAAAATTATCAGTGGATTTCACTTTAAGGCATTATAATGCAACATAATACCCCCGAAAATATGTGAAAGGTATGTGTTTGTCTAAGCCTTATTTTTTTTCCTTTTGCCATTCAGGGATATTGTACATAGAGTTTCAGAAATCATGGTCATGTACGGCTGCTTCCATCTGTTTGACGCAATTGCGGTAAGGAACATATTTATTTGAAATAAGAGACAAATGCACTTTCTAATTTAAAGCAAAAATATGTTTACATTTTAAAATCTCTTAGATTTTGTTACTACTAAGGCATAAATCTTTTGGGAATTGTTTTTTCTTTACAGGAGTAGAAAAATTATGCACTGAACTTATAATGAATTTAATGTAAAAAGATTTATATTTGTCTTATCATGATGAAATTTTCCAACATTGGAAAGGGTAGCTGGATCTGTTCAAATACAGCAAACCAAAAATGAAGATGCAAGGTTTTACAGGTGTTTCTTTGTCCATAGGGTATTACAGGTGGTATCGTCAGAGGTGCAGGGAAGCAGCTGCTTGGTGCTATGTGTAATATTGTTGGCTACTATTTTGTGGGCTTTCCAATTGGTGTGTCCCTGATGTTTGCACTCAATATGGGAATAATTGGTTAGTAGCACAGTAGCAGCACATTACCCACACATTACCAACTAAATAATTCATAATTGGAAACTTTAAAATTGAGACTCACACTTGAGTGGTGATAGCTATTAGTCTTTAAGTTTTACCTGTTGTTTGTTGTTTATTTTTTCTTCCTCACTCTGTTTTTTTTTACCCTTGCCAGGTTTGTGGGCAGGCTTTTTTTTGTGTGTTTTCCTGCAGTCCGTTTTCTTCATCATTCTAATTTGGAAACTTAACTGGAAAAATGCGACTCAGGAGGTAAGCTTTATCAATTTTTGATTCTATTGCAATGCTATAATAAGTATGGAGCATATTTGAATCAGTGGTTAATGTTTTGATTGTTGGTTGCCTTTAGGCTCTGGTAAGAGCAGGAGTTTTGCGAGCTGAGACAAAAGCTGAATCTTATGCTATGGAAGATAAATGCTATAAAGAAGGTAAAGCACCAAGGATTCTTTGCAACTTTACATTAAACACTGAAAAAGATTTACAGTGGTTCCTGAGAGACAATTTTAGTAATTACTAGTATTTCTGCATGAATATGGCAAAAACATCATCATATTCAAGTCTTAAATTTAGATAAAGAGAAAAAGATTTAGTAAATGGGACAAAACTATTATACTTAACCATTTATTTATTTATAAGAGAATGACCCAATATTGCATGTTTGTAACAAAAGTGGCAAAAGTAAGTGAAGCTTTGCTTTCAGTTTCTGGTGTGACCCCTTTGTGCAATAATAACTGATACTAAATATTTACATAAACTGGTAACTGTTAATCAGTGCTGCACTGCGGCTTTGAGAAATTTTAATATAAATAACAACTTTTTGGATGTTGATGGGTTTCCTCATATTAACTGCTCACTTTAGGTCTTTCCTCAAGATTTCTATTGGGTTATGGTCAGTTTTTCTAGTCCAGTGCTTTCCTTTCTCAAAATATTGTGCTTTTCATTTAAACAAAAAAGTTGTCTTTCGGTCTCATTTGTCTACAAAATGTTTTTTCCACCAGCCTTCTGGCATGTCAGTATGATCTTTAGCAAACTGTAATTTTTTTTTGTTTACATTTTATTCATTTGGCTGACGCTTTTATCCAAAGTGACTTCCAAGACCTGGAGCAGTGTAGTGAGATGGTACCTTGCTCAAGGGTACCTCAGTTGTGCCTGGGCCAGGACTTGAACCTGCAACCTTTAGGTCCAAAAGGCAATGTCCTAATCACTTGTCCACCACTGCCCACACTGCCACAAAAAAAGTTTTGACTTATGCCTGATTATTATTCTACTGATTGAAAACAATACTCTAAAAACTCTAATGTCACTTCCAAATTAAGTGCTTATGGTAGAGGGTCACATTTACTTACATATACTTATAGATATTTAATATCAGATTGGGTTCCTTAATAAATACATTACAAAGTACAATTTTTGTTAGATTTGTTTAATTGTGTTCTCATGTTCTACTTTTAGGCGTTGTGCAAAAATTAGATAATGTTTTCAAATCATATTTATACAGACATATAAACCACCACTGTATGTTTTATGTCAGACTTTTCATTCAGGTTTCTCATGGTCTAAGAACACCTGGAACGTCAGTGAGTTTAATATCTCAGTTTCCAGCCCAACCATGAATTATACTAGAATAGTTTTGGGAAAGTTATGAAATTATTATTAAATTAAATAGTTAATTTAAGTGCAACATAATATGAAAGCAGCCTACCTCTACATTTTTGGAATTGATGTACTTGGGTTTAGCTTTACAAATAAAAGAACAGACATGGACTACAAAGCACTGTTGTACGTCACTCTAGATAAGAGCATCTGCTAAATGCTGTAAATGTAAATGTAAACAAAGTAATGTTCAACTCAGCTTGTAATGAAGTCATGAAAATGGTCATGGAAGTTTTAAAATGGGTCTTTAAAAATTGTGTTATTAAAAAATGTGAGAACACTCTTTTTATCCCAACACAGACAAATCTCAGGAGGCAGAACCCAGTGGAAACTGCAAACAAAAAAACTTTGATGTGGAAAGTCAGGACAAAGATGAAGAAGAAACTGCAGAGGCTGGGGTAGCGTCCACTGTGGGTGATGCACTGACTACCAAGCAGCTGGTTGTTCGTCGAGGACTGACTGTTTTCATAATGTTACTCATACTTCCTGGTGGGATTGTGTTAAATGAATTTCTCACAGATTACCTGAAACGAGCATGAGAACTAATAACTCCAGTGCCAAAAAGTTACCTTTCTCAACAAGACGCAGGGAGGGTGGAAATACTACCTTGTTTTCAAGACCAAGGGTCAAACTCTCACTGGGAAGTTGAAAACAAGGAGTACAACCCTAGCCAAACTGAAGGGAGAACTCAGAACAAAGTTTGTTAGTGCTATAGTGACGCTGATGATTTTTGCCTTTTCAGTTATTTTACTCTGAGAAGTATCACATGGCAGCAGATTTGATGCTACACTTTGTGAAAAAATAAGCCAAAGCTGTTGAACATGGTCATGAATTGAACAAGTGCAACAATTCCACTGATTTGATAATACTCAAATGAGAGCCATTTAAACCAAACAGTGCTGCTTTGAATAAGTTCATTTTGGTTATACTAGGATCTAATTTTAATTGATCAATTTATTAAGAGCTTAAAGGGGTAATAAATTGTTACCCTGATTACTAGCTTGAATTTCTAAAAACATAACTTTACATGAGAAGGGAAAAAACCCTTTGGAAGATGGGAGTTAATGTAACACACAAATTAGATGGAAGTTAATGTAATACAGTTTTATAATTAAATGATTTTGGTATATTTCTTTTTGTTTTGTCAGGTCACTGTGCAATTTCGACATAATGTAAAGGGCAGTTTGTAAGTTCCAAGCATCTTATCTCAGGATAATGAATGGAATAATCCTGGAAAGGCCAGCTAGCTTATCTAATGTAGTCTATAGTTGGTTTACAAGCACATATTTTTGTTCACCTCTTTATTATGGATTCTGCTGGATAGGAGTTAAGTTCAGAAATGTTACATTGTTTATCATAAAGAACTATATGCAAGTAGGATTAATGAGGAAGTCAAGTTTTGCACTTTATAGGTTTTGAAACTTAAATTATCATTTATACAACTATTCAATGCACCGTGAACATTATGTCCTGAATATAACTAACAGACACCCATTCATTATGCTATGATGAGCCTCTCTTCAAGCTGTCATAGAGCAGCTTTAAACTTGATACTAAAAAATGCCTTCACTGAAATGTTTCCAGCTGAAAAAATAATGATCTGAAATATATAATCTAAAATGCTGGAACTCCTACTTCAAATGAGTTGGGGATCATTTTTGCAAATATTAGTATTGATTGTTGATTAATGTTTGATTATGGACTGTTACATTTATTATGAGAATGGATTTGCCAAATTAAGATTTGCTAAGAAGGGAATTTAAGTACTTATTAAGCTAATAAATGAAATTGTTCCTTTTGAAGAAATATAGTATAAACAGTATTTATTTAATCTTAAATGTAATTTATATTTTTTACTTTACAAAGAACATGTAACATTTTTGCCTTGTCCTATGCACACTTTTATCAAAATCTCTTTGCACTTGTTTTCTGTTTAAATGAAACCCATATTAAACAATAAAGCGAGTAAGTCAGCATGTACTGTATTTGAAAACATAACACTGAAGGAAAAAAAATTGTGCAAGTTTTGACTGTACAAAAGTACATTTTCTTCATCTTATTCAATTATCAAAATGTGCCTTTAGAGCCCAAACAATGTGGAAACTGGAAAACAGATACAGTTCAATGAATTTCATTGATAATTTTGTTACACTACACTTGAGACTGTCTGTCAGACTGAATTTATCACCACCTTGAAAAATAAGAGACATTTTTCAGAAAAGTATCACAAAGACAAATTGATAGACGATCTCAAGCTTCACCTTACTAATAATTTAAATTAATGCCTAAAACATACAATCTGTTATGAATATAATTAGACTGCACATGACAACAAACTTTTATTAAAAAAAGAACTAAATTTTAAAAAAGTGTCTAGTCAGAATGCTATCTGCCTCTCCTTGCAGTATAATTAAAATGCTGTTAAGTAAGGCTCTCTCTCTCTGAACTGGTTGGGATTGAGACTCATCCTGAGGAGCAGCTGTATGTACTGCAGCCAGTGCCCATGGAGAATGGAGTGTAAAAATGCATTCATGGTTCATTTAATGGCCATGTAATCTGGCTTCGTACCTGCATCAGTAAAGATTAGGTTAAAAAGCATTGAGGTGTTTTTAACATTGGTTTGGTAGACCTGCTCAGAACTGTCTGAACATCATATTCCTCCAGATAGATTTGACTGAACGGGTGGCTTTATGTGCTGGTGTGAAACATGTTGCAATCAGCTCCACTGGACAGTGGTTAGCTGAGAGTAGAGTTGGGGAAGCCCAGAGGCGTGGTGTAATTCCCCAAGTCCATTGTGATGTTGCTTTTAACTTGGACAAAAGACTTTGGAAGGGGACAGGTCAGGTGGACCACAACTCCAACAGCCAGAATCAGGGCAGCAGCCAGCAGAGTGAGCCCCCTCCTTAGCACCAGCTGCGCAACGGAGAGCAGCTTTTTGGGCTGACCTTCACCTCCTTCCTCATTCTCCATTTCAGTTTTCCCACTCTCAGCTTTCTCTTGCTCCTTTATGCTCACTGGAGAGTAGCCAGATGCCTTAGAATTGTCATTTACCGATTGTGCCTGAAACAGAAAGATGAAAGTCGTGAAACTTGAGGTTTTTGCGACAATTGGTTGTTTTGGGACGATTGTGATTTTTTAATAAATAAACTGAAAATGCACACTTGACAGTAGTAGAACAAACACAATATAACGCATATACTATTTTTACATTTGAGAATACTCTGAGAATCGGGTTATATGATATGTGTTATTGTTATGATAAATGGCATAATATGCAGTATGCATTTCTAAACACATTAACGATACTGTCAGTACTTACAGAAGACTTTTTAGACTACAGCAACTTAGCCCCAACCATGCTTATTCAAAACAGCGTTTTTGTTGTTAAATTTAAGATATGGGCCCTTTAAGCATAACTGATTATGAAAAACAGCTAAATGTACAGGTTAATGTTTATACCCCTAACAAATAAGTTCAGCAGTAATTCAGTGCTGTTCGGTGTTTAGATTCTGCATCTTGCACATGATCCAGTAATAGCCACTGGTCATGCTGAGTTTGTATACCTACTCAACACTCACCATGCTTTCTAGATTAGATGTTTGCTCGAGACCACACTGTCCTTCAGGAACCAAAGTGTCAATGGCTGGTACAGAAGCAAGCCCCCTCTGTGCTACACATGTCACTTTGGCATTTTTCCCAGCACGTTTCTGGGCCTGGAGTTAAGGAATAGAGAAGCTGACTTGAGCGCTATACTCCAAAAAATGTGACATAACAGTCTTATAATCTTATAAACTTTAACACTCTAACTTCAAACCTGCTCTGTCACTTTACGCCAGTTGAGTTTGAAGATGAGCGTGATGAAAAAGCAGGCTTGAATGATTACACAAACCAGGAGGCCAAGTGTAAGACCTGAGGAGTTTAAAGAGAAATAGAAACAGAAATACAGCATAGATCAGCATGAGAACTTGAGATTCTTTACATTGACCCATCTGTAACAGACTTGCATAAATATAAATATGCCCATGTTCTTACTCATTTTGTTACACTACAGGAATGATTTGCAAAGGGCTGGTCAGACTGTAGTTTGTTGGGTAGTAGTATGTCTTTATTAACGACCATATCTTGTAAACTTTTTCATGAGACCAAATCATGAGACCAAAAACCAAATTTACAATTACAGCTGTATCTCAAAATCTACATGTTGAAAAAATCAAATATATAATTATTATATTTATGTAAATAGATATTGTGCAGTTGTAAAACTGTTTCCAACCTCGTTGTCACAGCTTTCTCTGATTCTTTCTTTTGCGACTGAAAGCTGTTGAAGTCAAAAGTTTTTTTTGCCATTGTGCAAATTCTAATTTTTTTTCTTGTTGTCTGCACATTAAATTTATTCATTGCTTTCAGAATGTAAATAGGATTTAAAGAGAGATTTAAAAAATGCTTCTGAAATAAATCACCTACCTTTGCTTTAAGATTGTTTCTTATATATGCTGTGTGTTTCTTAACTTTCTTATGGGAAACATGTAATAAACACATTTGCTCTTTTCCCAAAACATTCACACTAAAATTATAAAAGTAATCAAATATTATTTAATTTGGTTGACTGATTGTAACTACACAAACTGCCACTTTAGTCAAATCAGATTGAATTCTGTGAAATCTTTCATTCTCATCTTCAATACTAATAGTTTGTCATGAATGAAGCAGGGAAGGAGCAGGAGTATATATAATCTGAGATGCAAGGGAGTGAGGTGCAAATGTCAGAAGTGGGAATTACCCAGAATTCTAAGCTCTGCTGCGAACATCAGTGATATTCCCAAAGGTAGTCCAATACAGTAGTAACAGATAAGGTTGGAAATGGCTGCTATCTTCTGCTTCCCTGAGCCCAAAAGAATCCCTGAACTTACACACTTGAGAAAAAACAGCAGAACAATGAGTTGTAACATAATAACGAATTATAAAGTGCAATTAGGCAAGAGAGAGATGGCTTGGTTATGAAATCTCTAGAGCTAATCTTTATGGCACAATGAAAGGAAGGAAAAGCATTACTCTTTATGACCTTGGTGAAAAATTATGAAATACATAGTAACTGCTGACTAGAGACAACTGAGAGTAATGCCAACTCACCACAAGGGCATCAAAAAACTGCAAGAAAACGTAGAAGGTCAGATTATCTGAGACGATCTTCACAATGCTCCTGTGAACAAAAGCAGATAAGGCCACTCCAGAACACCAACTTATCTTCTAATGTAAGATGGGACATTAAAGGATCATTTTAATTCCATTAACCATTTTTCAGATTTGTGGCATAAGTTGCATCTATATGTCTCATCTTAAACTGTGAAAACACTGCCAAAACCTGACACAAATATATTAATTAGTCACTTCATACTTACCCTAACTGTATTTACAAAAAAACTCATGAAGTTTTTTGAAGACATAGCTCCACCCACACTCAGCACAATCCCTTCATGTCATTTCAAAGAATCCTGTTTCCTTTAGAGTCAAGCTAAAATATCCGAATGTGTCTATAGCAATGATAACATTCACACAAATGCTGCAGGATTTCTGAGATTGCATTGGATGTGAAAGTCAAAAAGTATCAATATATAGGCATACTCAAGTAAAAAACTGAAGAAAAAAAAAATGTTTCAATAGATCAGATTAATAGTTGTCTTTGGTGGTGCATGATGTAATGGTGTGTTGCTAGGTGACAACTCCTGGTTAAAGATAAGTGATCACAGGCAAGTGAGCAGTGTCATTTTACACTGATATAAACTAATTTGGGTGTTTTAATAAATAAAATAATTTCAGTAATATCTATAAAATATAAATAGTATAGAGGGTAACAGGATAGTCACAACAGTCACTTCAGTATTTTCACCCCTACATGCTGACATGTTTCCTAATAGCACTGTTTACAGAGCCCTAGTGACTTACTTATCAGTGGTAAAGATAAAGCCCATCATTGATTTTGTGGAGCCAATTACAATCCCCTGTAATACTGCCAGTATCCCTGCAGTAGAGAAAACACCAAAGACATATATATCATATATTATACACAAAACAAAAGTTAACACAATAAAATCACTGTTGAAATACATTTTTTTACTTCATCACACAAACTTTTAAGCAATATTATATAGGTAACAGGGCTATAAAATGTGAACACACTCAAGCACCACAACGAATCTGACCTCTGCATTTAACCAATCACACATGCACACATGGAGCAGCGGGCAGCTATCAACAGCACCCAGGGAGCAGTGTAGTGGGACGGTACCTTGCTCAAGGGCACCTCATTAGCACACAGGCTGGAACTTGAACCTGTGACCTTCAGGTCCCAAGGGCAATGTCCTAACCACAAGACCAACATTGTACTACTCCAGTGTTAATAATAAATAATTCCTCCAGTCACATTTGTGTATTACATGTATTTGTAAAAAGAATTCAAAATCATACCAAAAATGTTTTAATTGAATAGAACTATGCCCATAGTGTGTGTGTGTGTGTGTGCGTGCGTGTGTGTGTGTGTGTGTGTGTGTGTGTGTGTATGTGTGTGTGTGTGTATTTCTCTGTTTCTCTGACCTGAGATGATGAGGGTCACTTTGCTGGTAATAAGGGCTCTGGCGGTGTCTCCTGCCCCCAAAGCATTACCCACACGCACACAAGCTGCCGCATGGACACCCAGAGGAAACTGGATGGATATGTGTCCATTAGAAAACAAGCCTTCACTACATAAACTATCACTTCCCTCTTTGTTTACCCCTTGAACCATAAAGTGATTATTCAGTTATGAATTTGAAGGCATTTGAAGAAACTGAAGTCTTTGACTGAAGGTTTACAGGGTTAATAACTCACTAACATATACAAATGAAAGAGTCATCTAAAGTCTGATCTAAACATAACATTTTCCTTTACATACAACATTTCTATTATAACCAGTTCACAAGAATAACCGTTAGCTTTAGAGCAGGGGTCCCAGAACATTTTTGGCCCAGTGAGTGAGACAAGCACCAGTTGTATAAAACATTGACAGGTGAGCTAGAGGGACAGGTCAAGCCAAAAGTTCATTCAAACTAAAGTAAATATGATTTCATTTCAACACAAGATTAATTCAACCATACTAAAAAAATTAATGCATACAATATTTAATAATCACTGTACACATTAAAGCCATACATATATGCTATTGATGTCTGTATTATAATTTTTTAAATAGATTATGTCCCATAATTGCCAAAATCTAAACCTCACTAAATGAAAGGGAAAATCTATAAACCACAAACAAGAAAAATGCAAAAACCCCATTTAACAGCATGACCAAGAAAAGGTCAAAAGTGTGCTGCCCTCTAGGACTGGAATTGTTAAAGGGTAAACAGGGTTTTGCTAACAGGGTTGCGCACACACATTTAAATGTGTCTAGAAATCTGCCTATCCATTGATTCTTCTAAAATCAATGGTATAAATAGAAAGTTTGTCACCCTATGCTGCAGTAAGAGCATTCACTCTTCTGTAGTGGCTTTACAGTAGATGTAGGAATGCTGCTATGAGAATTTTATTGCATTTAGTACTGATATTGTATTATTAGATCTGGACCATATTCTCCACTCCAACTAATTCCAAATGTGCTCCATCACTCTAGAGTACACTGATCCACTCCTCCACAGCCTAGATGCCATAATAGGCTTCTAATCACTTAATGCTTTAATGTCTGAATACTTTTTGATATATAGTGTAACATAGCTGCATGATTATTATTACTTACAATAATCCAATAGTGCAGTTTACTGTATTAGAGGATCACATTCTTCATTGGCAGAATGTCACATTTGATAGTCAGGTCTCAGTTTTAGAAGCCCTGGTTTACAGCTTCTTTATCTGTTCTACACTATAATTGACCACAGCACTTCCCCCACCACAGCTCCAATTCTTTTCTCTTCATTGACCTCTGTTCTATAGCAACTGCAGAGTCAGACCCTATAACTGGTTAATTGCTGACAGGGCTGCACACAAAGACAGACAGAGCAGCACTGCTGACAGCACTCTCAGTCAATGAGTATTAAAAACATGGTTCAGCTAAAAAGAATTAAGTATCTTCTCTCATGCACAAAAACAAGTCATGGTGAGTTATCACTGTGCAAACTGTATGCTTACATCATCAAACACATGCCTAAAACAATGTCAAGTTGTTAAGTAATCTCCAAAACTTGCTTTTGTGGTTTCTTACATTACCACTGTTTAAAATGATGAGCACAATGTGCTACTACTGCTGCAATGTTTAAATTAATCCTTTTTACAAAACAATGCATATAGTGTCATAAAAACCTCCCAAGTCAGAAATTACCAAACAGTTCAAAAGTGTGATGATTCAGACATCAAGTTTGCGCAATGCTAACTTGGTGGCTATAAGCTTTTATCACTTGTTAGTGACATTAGCCTCATAAATAAAGAAACAAATTTCAGCCACCAAATATGTCTCCACAGATTTAATAATCTGAGGAAAGGGCAAAATGAGGTCAGTTTGAGTTTTGGTAGCATTTCTGTATCCCAACCTCACCATATATGTTATGGCTCCCAGCTCCAGGAGCACATGTTGGGCAGCCAGGTCCACCTCCCCCAGCATACCTACCAATGAGAAGAAGGGGCATTGGTTAGGACCACATGGTATTTTTAGAAGGTGTGAGAAGTTGCAGAAGTATTACATCACTAAAAAGATAAATATATGTATGTATACACAGCTGTATGCAAATGGTTGCACACTCACAGTTAAGTTAAAGTTAATACAACATCTGCTTAGAACAGACATAAGCATGATACATTTCTACAAATTTGAATATATGATTACCTTTTAATTTCTTTAAATTTGTTTAAAACTGGGTTTACTTTCAGTTATTTTTGTATGGTCAGAGCATAATTTTACCTGACATTTCGCATATAGATAATTGACTCTTACAAAGCAAAACTATAACAGATATTACTGCTTTTATTTTGCACACACATCATCAGCATGGAAGGGTCCTGTGATTTGATTTGAGTATGAATCAGAAAACTTATTAAATAAAACATATTGGAATTAAATGCTCTGGTCTGATAAAACAAAAAGTATTATTTGGCAACAACCAGTAAAGTAAGTTTGGAGAAAAAAGAAGAAGCATTTCAACAAAATAACATTTGCATGGGGTGGTTTTGGTGTTGTGTAGCAGCAAGTGACAGAAAATGTGAAAATTCTTTTACATATCAACAAATCCTGGAAGCTAATGTCAGTAAAGAAACTGAAAAAAGAAAAAGATTAAATATTACAACAATGATAGCAATATTGATCTGGCCTTCAATATCCTCACAATTAAAAATTTCAAAAATTCTGGGCTTAGTCCAACATGATCTGTATGACGGACAGCATATCAATTTTTCTCAACTTAAAGACTTTTGCAAGGAAAAGTGTAATTCCAGCCACACTTTAAGTTTTTTTCCCTGTTAAGTTCATCAAGGTGAATGGTAATCATGCATTAAAACGGGGAACTGTTATATTTAAGTTTGTTCAATGCTGAGGTGGTGTTAACTATAACTATAATATAGAATAAATTGTATTTAATAGTAAATTGTAATTATCTATTTATAGTAACAGTACATTCTTGTCATGAAATGCTGTGAACAACTATTTAATTAGCTAGATTTTGTCATTGCTTTTATTCTGGATATTAATTGTACTAGAATTTCACCTATATCAATGTTCGCCATAGAAAATGTGTCAGCTTCACATTTGTATTTTTTCTGATCTTAAACCCAACCAGTTACAGCTGTGTT
Organism: Arnoldichthys spilopterus; assembly: GCA_037974385.1. Lineage (NCBI taxonomy): Eukaryota > Metazoa > Chordata > Actinopteri > Characiformes > Lepidarchidae > Arnoldichthys > Arnoldichthys spilopterus. The sequence continues at coordinate 29,495 of JBBPDA010113299.1, forward strand.
CCCCAACAAAGCTCTCACTGATATTATGTTATTCAAAGAGATTCAAACACTCATGCACAGACACACACACATACACACACACACACACACAGACACAAACACACTCTAGCATACCTGCAAGGAAACCTCCAATTTCATAGACCCACCACTCAAAGCAGAGCATCAGTGTACTGGGAATGGCAAGCTGCATGAAGGAGTCCCACTCCTGCAGCGATGCAGTGGACCAGCCTGCAGGGGGCGACACACTCATTCACATGAATGCATTGATATGTTCAAATACAGTGAATTCTCACGTCATTCAAATAGATAACAATATATTTTTAAATATAATACAATATATTTAAGAGGCAATTATTTGTATATTTACAATATATTTAAAATATGTTGGGGTATGGGCAATATATAACGTGTCTATAATATATTAA